>JAQMRL010000006.1:3985514-4060267 GCA_035578175.1 Catonia carolina | reverse complement strand
CACATATCAGAGTGCGTAGTTTCGATTTTCATTTGCGTCTTTCACTCATGATTATAATAAAGTTATAATTTTTGAGGTTAGTTTTTTGTTTATTTCTAATATTTTATAACTAATGTTAGGTTATATTGGTCATTATTTACATATTTTTTTTTTTTTTTTTTTTTGGTTTAACGTCCGACTGTTTTGCAAATTGCTGCTAATGCAGACGTGAAGGATGAAATGAATTTTTTATAACGTATGAAAAAATGCAATGCCCGAGTGGATTATCGAACCCAAGACCCGCGTGATGAGAGACGAGCACGTTACCAACATCGCCAACGCGGCCGGCATTTTTTGCATTATTTGCATTGGCAGAGAGAAAGTTGTGTGAGTGTTTCACAACAATTTTTTTTAATAGTTATTAAATTTTATTACGTTCAAAAGATGGGAGGTACTTAAGGAGTCAACCCACCGGGTTGGTCTAGAGGTAAAGTCGTCGCCAAAATCAGCTGTTTAACAGCTGATTTTCGGAGACGAAGGTTCCTGGTTCAAATCCTAGTAAAAGTAGTTACTTTTATACGGATTTGAATACTAGACTGTGGTTACCGGTGTATGTACACTGCACCCTCAATGTTCGAGATTAATTGGGCCCATTGAAAACCATCTTGAAAATCGAAATCATGAACATCGAGATCCATTTTCAGTGTAAAATTTCTAATCGGTTCCATGTGAGTGAAAAATGCGTGGGTTTTTTAAAGAGATAAACAAGGCGTTTCGGCTTATTTTCAATAAAAAAAACTGTGTTGTAGAAAAATTTAGTTTTAAAAAAAAAAAAAAAAAATATTAACTATCTTGATTCAAATGTAAAATGTTCTTTGCAATCGAAAAATATTCCCCTATTATATTTTGTTGTTATTGTGAATTTTATAAAACATTCAAAGTTGTTTCTTTATGTACATTTTATTCCTTCTGGGCTGCAAATTGTGTCCTTGATGTTGATGGTGAAACCTTGATGAGTGGTAATGATGTTATTTCTTTTCGGCTTAAAAAAATTCAAAATCGTTGTTTGTTTGCTTTGGTTTGAAGTTCTTTAAGTTTTAGTTTGTAAGGATGTCTCGTCACCCATATTTCTCATTACTTTTCCAATTACCGGCAAAGTGTGTTTTGGTACGTTTTTAAAGCTGTTGGATTTCTTGTTCAAGATCCCAGTACAAATCACGAACACCGAGTGTTAATCTCGAAAATTGAATTTTTTTGTGTACAAATACAAAATCTCGAACGGTCGAAACCTCGAACATAGGAGTCCACGAACATCGAGGGTCGAGTGTACTCTGATGGTTGGTGTTCAATTAACCATACTCTCTCAGGAATGGTCAACCTGAGTCTGTACAAGACTACACCTCATTTACACGTCATACACATCATCCTCATCCCATTGGGTTATGGGGTTGCTTATTGTTCTGAATTGAACAGATTGCAACGTATATTATTCAGATGAACTAATGTCCCCTAGCCGTGGGAGTGAGAGAATGCATAACGCTCTCACTCGCACAAGCCATACGCGCCGTTCCAATAACATTGTCGTAAAATTTTACTCATTTTTGTGAGCAAGCGTTTATGCATGCAGTAAACTAACAAGCAAGGGTAACGACTGAGTATGTTTTCAGATTTACATTATAATGGTAAAGACCTTTGGGCGCATGCGTAGTTATGTCACATATCTCCCTCTCACTCGCTCGGCTATGGGACATTAGTTCGACTGATACCTATACACACAATAGGGATTACAAAAAAAAATTAAATTAGTTATTTACATTGTCCAGAGAAAGTCGTGAGCGTTTCACAACGGATTTTTTATTTTAATAGTAATTAAATTTTATTACGTTGAGAAGATGGGAGTTATTTAAGGAGTTCAATTTTATTTTTAACACCCGGTATAAAGTACAGAAGAAAATCAAGTTTCCATATTTAGTTAAAACTGTAGGAGGGCCCTCTCTTTGCTTACTCACTCTATTTCACTCTCACTAACACACATACAACTTTAAAAAACATTTATTTAAAAAATTAAAGTACCTGAACATACAACCTTTGATTTTCTTTGTTGTTTTTTTTTTATCTCTCTCCCCCTATGTCGTAATTTAAATCATTTTGCGTATTTGGGCATAGATTCTATCTGAGCCATCACATAACAATACATGACATGATAAACGATTCAAATTTAAATTTGTAATATCGGTAACATAGAACTTCTTTTAACGGACACTTGTTAAAACAAACCTCTCTAAATACCGGACGCTTTCAGGATCCGTGAGTATCGCCATGATGTTCGCCAACATTCGGAACGGAGAGGCGCCCTGAGAAGAAGTAAAAGTATTTGTTTGGTATTATTTACCCAAAAGAGGCAGATGGAGTGTTAAATTATTTGCACTCGATCTGCTAGTTCCAAAGCTACAAAAAATAGTTGCATTTCTTATCACATAGTCACCCATTTATATGACTGAATAATTTAAGAACAGAAGAGGTACACGTGTAAAAGACACTAATCAGAGTTATCACCTCTGAAAGTAATGAATTTCATTATACAGTTGGACCCAGTGGTGAATAAAGTGAAAGTATTATTTGCAGAGTGGAAAATATATGCTTTTCAGAGGGCCTGGCATGCTGATAAGCGTACGTTTCCATTCAGTGAGGAAGGCAATGGTAAAACACTTCACTGCTCGTTTAACTTAGTAAAACCTCTACAGGCTCAAACCAGCCTTTCGGCTGATAACCTAAACAACAATAGAGAGAAAGAACTCTAGCATTTAACGACAGAGGAGGTAGAGTTATAAAAGACACTGGTCAAAGTTATTTCCTCTGAGAGTAATGAATTTCATTATACAGCCAGAATCTGTGGTGAATGAAGTGAAAGTGTCATTTTCAGGATGGAAAATAGGTACTTTTCGGTGGGCCTGGTATGTTGATAAGCATACTTTTCAATTCAGGGAGGAAGGGAATTGAATCGGTCAGTTTAGAAAGCCCATAAGTCAGAAACTGCCCATAACAGACAGGTGGAGTGTCAAATTATTTACACTCAATCTGTTCGTTGCAGGGATAAAATGAATAGTTCTGTTTCTTATCACGTGGTCAGCCATTTAAATGACTGGATCATTTAAGAACAGAAGAGGTACAGGTGTAAAAGACACTAATCAGAGTTATCACCTCTGAAAGTAATGAATTTCATTATACAGTTGGACCCTGTGGTGAATGAAGTGAAAGTATCATTTGCAGAGTGGAAAATATATTCTTTTCAGAGGGCCTGGCATGCTGATAAGCGTACGTTTCCACTCAGTGAGGAAGGCAATCGTAAAACACCTCACTCCTCGTTTTACTTAATAAAACCTCTACAGGTTCAAACCAGCCTTTCGGCTGATAACCTAAACAACAATAGAGAGAAAGAACTCAAAAGAATTCAGTTAATTCAGACAGAAAGAATAAAGTTCATCACTTTTACTTTGTCATACTAAATACTATGAGTCATAAGATTACATCGGCGAGTGTTCAAAAACGAAAAATCTGGTGTGAAACACTCACACAACTTTCTCTTGCCTATGCAAATAATTAATAATAAACCTAACATTATTAATAAAATATTAGAAATAAACAAAACAAACTAACCTCAAAAAACATAACCTTATTTTAATCATGAGTGAATGACGCAAAATGAAAATCGAACTCAATTTGGCTTACAAAAAAAACGGAAAATCACACTTTCACGCTAAATTAGGCTCTGTAGAGAAAAATGCTCTGAATAAAAGTTGTAGATCTCTTAATTTTCTATAAATTTTATTATATACACTTTTGTCGTAAAATGCATACTAAGGCCGAAATGTTAAAAAAATCAATTTTTCTCACGTTTTCGTGAGAAAAAAACAGAAAATCGCAAATTACCGCTAAACTAAGCGTTATACAAAAAAATGTTTGAAATAAAAGATGTAGGATTTCAAATTCTCTACAACTTTTATTATATAAATCTTTGCTCTAAATTGCATATTAAAACCGTAATCTTAAAAAAACAATGATTTAACGTGAAAACAGTCTCACCCAGAATTTCAGCAAACATGGCGCCTACCCTATCTTGTAGAGAATAAAAAATTGAGTAAATGAGGCGATTTAAAAAAAAATCGTAGGACCAGTTTTTGAGAAAATTGCAAAAAAGTGAAAAATTATACGAATAAACTACTACTTCCGGTTGACCGATTTTGATGAAAATGTTCGTGTCGGGTCCGGTAGTGGTATGTAACTTAAGTTTTCAAGTTCGTACGATGTTCCATTCTTGAGATATTCTGTTCACACACACACACGCACGCACGCACGCACGCGCGCGCGCGCGCGCACACACACACACACACACACACACACACACACACACACACACAGACCAATCGCTAAAAACATGTTTTTTTGGGTTCAGGGGGTCTGAAAACGTATAGAACCGGTGAAAACTCGATTTCTTAAAATCGACATGAAAACAATACTTTCCTTCCTATATATTCATATAGGCAAGAGAAAGTAAAAATAGTAAAAATACAAATATTTGAATCGTCAAAAATATTACGGAAACAATTTTCATTAAATTTCCTACATACAGTAATCCTAAAATGATAAGAAAAATTACTGATGTAGATTAAAGGGTCAACAAAAACATGCATAAATATAGACTACTGAATTTTTAAGGAAACTAAAACTAAATTTAGAACAGGCCTCAAAATTAATAGATAAATAACCAAATAAATAAATAAATAAGTATTAACTGTAAATAAATTATCTATAACCTATTTAAAAACATAAAGACATGTAGGACAACACAACTATAAGGTAGTGACTTCCTTACTACAAAGTAAATATTACAAGCACGGTAGGCAAACTGGATACGTTCAGTAATTTATACAACTGGTTATGCTATTTGTTTTTTGGTAATTTTTTTACAAAATTTATTTAACCTAAAAATAATACATTAGAACCGTTAGTTCTCCTTTCCCTATCAACAATATTACTAGTTATTTTATTTTCGTCAGTTTACGATTATTAGATTATCATTACTATTATTATTTTATCTTGCCTATATAAATATATAAGAAGGAAAGTATTGTTTTCATTTCGATTTTTCGAAATTGAGTTTTCACTGGATCTATACGTTTTCAGACCCCTTGAACTTAAAAAACATGTTTTTAGCGATTGGTCTGTGTGTGTGTGTGTGTGTGTGTGTGTGTGTGTGTGTGTGTGTGTGTGTGTGTGTGTGTGTGTGTGTGTTCAAAATATCTCTAGAACGGAACATCGTACGAACTTGAAATATGAAACTTAAGTTACATACCACTACCGGACCCGACACGAACATTTTCATCAAAATCGGTCAACCGGAAGTAGTAGTTTATTCGTATAATTTTTCACTTTTTTGCGATTTTCTCAAAAACTGGTCCTTCGATTTTTTTTTAAATCGCCTGGTTTACTCTTTTTTTATTCTCTACAAGATAGGGTAGGCGCCATGTTTGCTGAAATTCTTGGTAAGGCTGTTTTGACGTAAAAACGTTGTTTTCTTAAGATTACGGCTTCAATATGTAGCTATTATAGCGCAAAAATTTATATAATAAAATATATAGAACATTTAAAATTCTACAACTTTTATTTCAAACATTTTTTTGTATAACGCTTAGTTTAGCGGTAATTAGCAATTTTCTGTTTTTTCTCACGAAAACGTGTGAAAAATCGATCATTTATTTTTAAGATTTCGGCCATAGTATGCATTTTACGACAAAAATGTATACCTAATTAATTTTATAGGAAATAAAAAGATCTACAACTTTTACTTAAAGCATTTTTCTCTACAGAGCCTAGTTTAGTGTACCTATGAATTGGCAGTAAGGGAGGCATTGGTAAACCACCTAACTCCTCGTTTTACTTAATAAAACCTCCAGAGGTTCAAACCAGCCTCTCGGCTGATCACCTAAACAGTAATGTAAATAACAAAAATCTGGTCTGAAACACTCACACAACTTTCTCTTGCCAGTGCAAATAATTAACAATAAACCTAACAGTAGTAATAAAACATAAGAAATAAACAAAAAACTAACCTCAATAAACATAACCTAATTTTAATCATGAGTGAAAGACGCAAAATGAAAATCAACCTCAGTTTGGCTTAGAAATACGGAAAATCACTCTTTCTCTCTAAACTAGGCTCTGTAGAGAAAAATGCTCTAAATAAAAGTTGTAGATCTTTTAATTTTCTATAAATTTAATTATATACACTTTTGTCGTAAAATGCATACTAAGGCCGAAATGTTAAAAAAATCGATTTTTCTCACGTTTTCGTGAGAAAAAACAGAAAATCGCAAAGTACCGCTAAACTAAGCGTTATACAAAAAAATGTTTGAAATAAAAGTTGTAGAATTTTAAATTCTCTACAACTTTTATTATATAAATTTTTGCTCTAAATTGCATATTAAAACCGTAATCTTAAAAATAATGTTTTAACGTGAAAACAGCCTCACCCAGAATTTCAGCAAACATGACGCCTACCCCCTATCTTTTAGAGAATAAAAAATTGAGTAATTGAGGCGATTTTAAAAAAAATCGTAGTACCAGTTTTTGAGAAAATCGCAAAAATGTGAAAAATTATACGAATAAACTACTACTTCCGGTTGACCGATTTTGATGAAAATGTTCATGTCGGGTCCGGTAGTGGTATGTAACTTAAGTTTCAAGTTTGAAGTTCGTACGACGTTCCGTTCTTGAGATATTTTGTATACACACACACACACACACACACACACACACACGCACACACAGACCAATCGCTAAAACATGTTTTTTAGGTTCAGGGGGTCTGAAAACATATAGATCCGGTGAAAACTCGATTTCGAAAAATTAACATGAAAACAATACTTTCCTTCCTATATGTTCATATAGGCAAGAGAAAGTAAAAATATAATCCATGTTTAATCATGAATAAACAAGGTAGAATAAGCTGATTTTCTGTAATCGAATTCATTGCGTAGATTAGGGTGAAATTCATTGCAGTACTTTATAATATAAATTTCAAAACACAGAAAACAAATATTCTTAAAAATATAACTTAAAATTACAACTACATAATATGAAAAAAATGTTTAAAAAACTAATATGTAAAAAATACCATTTTAAAAATAAAAGATCTATAAATTAATTAAACAAGTTTAATAATTAAGATAAAGAAACAAGTTTGGAACAAAAAAAAAGAAGACGGCATTATTATCCGGGTTTTTACGTTAACTAACATAAACAAGGTAATGTTTAACATGAATGGTTTAACAAACAAGCGGAAATTTTTCACTTTCAGACAAATTCGCAGCAGGGTATATTGACCTATCACTCAAATCGGGATTGTTATAAAAAATACGAAAAATAGTAAAACTAAATACAAATAATAATTTAGAAAAATCTGGTGTGAAACACTCACACAACTTTCTCTTGCCAATGAAAATAATTAATAATAAACCTAACATTATTAATAAAATATTAGAAATAAACAAAAACTAACCTCAAAAACATAACCTTATATTAATCATGAGTGAATGACGCAAAATGACAATCGAACTCAGTTTGGCTTAAAAATACGGAAAAACACGCTTTCTCTCTAAACTAGGCTCTGTAGAGAAAAATGCTTTAAATAAAAGTTGTACATCTTTTAATTTCCTATAAAATTAATTATATACACTTTTGTCGTAAAATGCATTCTAAGGCCGAAATCTTTAAAAAATCAATTTTTCACACGTTTTCGTGAGAAAAAACAGATAATCGCAAATTACCGCTAAACTAAGCGTTATACAAAAATATGTTTGGAATAAAAGTTGTAGGTTTTTCAATTCTCTACAACTTTTATTATATAAGTTTTTGCGCTAAAATTTATATTAAAGCCGTAATCTTTAAAAAAACAACGTTTTTACGTGAAAACAGCCTCACCGAGAATTTCAGCAAACATGGCGCCTACCCTATCTTGTAGAGAATAAAAAATTGAGTAAAATAGGCGATTTTAAAAAAAATCGTAGTACCAGTTTTTGAGAAAATCGCAAAAAACTGAAAAATTATACGAATAAACTACTACTTCCGGTTGACCGATTTTGATGAAAATGTTCGTGTCGCGTCCGGTAGTGGTATGTAACTTAAGTTTCAAGTTTCAAGTTCGTACGATGTTCCGTTCTTGAGATATTCTGTTCACACACAGACACACAGACACACACACACACACACACACAGACACACACACACACCAATCGCTAAAAACATGTTTTTTGGGTTCAGGGGGTCTGAAAACGTATAGATCCGGTGAAAACTCGATTTCGAAAAATCGACATGAAAACAATACTTTCCTTCCTATATATTCATATAGGCAAGAGAAAGTAAAAAAATATCAATTTGCTTCGGAATTTTGTATTGAATACATAATCAAGCTTGGTCGATACAAAATTCAGCAGAATAAAACAAGCAATTTTTTTGACAAGCAAGATATTTATTACTTTCTCTTACCTATATGAATATATAGAAAGTATTGTTTTCATGTTGAATTTAAGAAATCGAGTTTTCACCAAATCTACACGTTTTCAGATGCCCTGAATCCAAAAAACATGTTTTTAGCGGTTGGTCTCCCCCTCTCTCTCTCTTTGTGTATGTGCGTGCGCGCGCGCGCGTGTGTGCAGAATATCTCAAGAACAGAACATCGTACGAACTTGAAACTTAAGTTACATACCACTACCAGAACCCGACACGAACATTTTCATCAAAATCGGTCAACCGGAAGTAGAAGTTTATTCACTTTTCCCGATTTTCTCAAAAACTGGTCCTACGATTTTTTTTAAATCGCCTCGTTTACTAAATTTTTTATGCTTTACAAGATAGGATAGGGGACATGTCTGCTGAAATTCTTGGAGAAGCTGTTTTTATGTAAAAATTTTTTTTTTTTAAGATTGCGGCTTTAATATGAATTTTAGCGCAAAAATATATATAATAAAAAATGTAGGGAACTTAAAATCCTACAACTTTAAACATTTTTTTTTGTATAACGCTTAATTTAGCGGTAATTAGCGATTTTCTATTTATTTTTCTCACGAAAACGGGTAAAAAATCGACTTTTTACGATTTCAGCTTAGTGTGCATTTTACGACAAAAGTGTATAGCACAATAATCAAATTTATAGGAAATTAAAAGATCTACAACTTTCATTTAAAACATTTTTCTCTATAGAGCCTAGTTTAGCGTGAAAAAGTGATTTTCCATATTTTTAACCCAAACTGAGGTTAATTTTCATTTTGCTTTTTTCACTCATGATTAAAATTAGGTTATGTTTATTGAGGTAAGTGTTTTTGTTTTTTAAATGCTTTATTACTAATGTTAGATTATATTGTTTATTATTTGCATTGGCAAGAGGAAGTTGTGTGTGTTTCACACCAGATTTTTTACAAATATCAAAAATTGTTATTGATAATTTGTCTTCAGAAAAATTCAAATTCCTTGAATTTTTGTAATTTTTTTTCTCTCTTTAATTCTTTATTTACAACAAGCAAATGTGATGATTATGATAATAATGTAAATGACATGATAGGCATGAGAGGGGTAGGGCCCCCATTGGTGCCTCCCCAAGAATGAAATTTGTATATCAAATTAGCAGGTCTTTTAATGCGTCTAGGGGGATTATCAGGTAATTGGAAGGTGGAAAGTGAACGCACCAGTGGGTTCTTGTGTTCGTGTGACTTGTTAAAGCGTTTGTATAGGTATTCAATGAAATTTTGTACAAGTGGTATTTTCAAATCTGTATGTAAGGTTTTGTTGCTAACATAAAGAGGTGCTTTTGCTATAAGGCGTAATGTTTTTGACTGGAATGCTTGAATTCCAGTAAATAAATAAATAAAAATCTGGTGTGAAACACTCACACAACTTTCTCTTGCCAATGAAAATAATGACCAATATAACATAACATTAGTAATAACACATTAGAAATAAACAAAAAAAGAGGTGTTTTTGCTATAAGACGTAATGTTTTTGACTGGAATGCTTGAATTTGTTGCAAGTTAGAGGGTTTGGTCCGTAAATTTGGGGCCCGTAGGGCCATATAGGTTTGTAATTTTTAAAACATTTTAATTATTTAGTAGGCTAGTCCGTTAAATCGAGCAATGTTAAAAAATATTCCTAAACCATGATTACGACAAGGAGAGACCGTTCATGAAAACGATCACGTATAAACGTTTGTTAGGCTAAACGAGAAACACATTATTATATTATTATAAAAAAATCTGGTGTGAAACACTCACACAACTTTCTCTTGCCAATGCAAAAAATTAACAATATACTAAACATTAGTAATAAAACATTAGAAATAAACAAAAAAACTAACCTCAACAAACATAACATAATTTTAATCATGTATTATGAAAGACGCAAAGAGAAAATCTACCTCAGTGTGGCTTAAAAATATGGATAATCACTCTTTCACGGTAAACTAGGCTCTGTAGAGAAAAATGCTTTAAATAAAAGTTGTACATCTTAATTTTCTTAAAATTTAATTTTATAAACTTTTATCGTAAAATGCATACTAAAGCCGATATATTAAAACAATCGATTTTTTTTACACGTTTTCGTGAGAAAAAACAGAAAATCACTAATTACCGCTAAACTAAGAGTTATACAAAAAAATGTTTAAAATAAAAGTTGTAGGAATTTACATGCTCTACAATTTTTATTATATACATTTTTGCGCTAAAATGCATATTAAAGCCCCAATCTTTTAAAAGAACAAAATTTTTATGTGAAAACAGCCTGACGAAGAATTTCAGAAAACATGACGCCTACCCTATGTTGTAGAGAATAAAAAATTAAGTAAACCAGGCGATTTAAAAAAAAATTGTGGGACCATTTTTTGAAAAAATCGCAAAAAAGTGAAAAATTACACGAATAAACTACTACTTCCGGTTGACCGATTTTAATGAAAATGTTCGTGTCGGGTCCAGTAAGGGTATGTAACTAAAGTTTCAAGTTCGTACAATGTTCCGTTCTTGAGATATTTTGTATACACACACACACACACACACACACACACACACCACAGACTAATCGCTAAAAACATGTTTTTTGGGTTCAGGTGGTCTGAAAACGTGTAGATCCGGTGAAAACTCGATTTTGAAAAATCGACATGAAAACAATACTTTCCTTCCTATATATTCATATAGGCAAGAGAAAGTAAAAATTTAGTAGGCTAGTCCGTTAAATTGAGCAATGTTAAAAAATATTTATAAACCATGTTTACGAAAAGGAGACCGTTTATGGAAAAAATCATGTATAAACGTTTGTTAGGTTAAACGAGAAACACATAATTATATTATTATAAAATATAGTATTAAAATTTCAGGTAAAAAAATAGAAGAATTTAATCAGGCGACCTTGAAATTTAAAAATGTTTTATTTTTGTATTTGTTTTTTTTCTAAACAATTTACAGCAGGTGTGTATATACGTAAGGGATAACCTTAAGACATTACACGTTACTGGTAAAACTAGATTTAACTTATAGTGGTTTAAAAACGATTTCATGTTTTAACTATTGCATAAAACTCTGTACACGTATAATAGCATGACAATAGTATACTACCCGTCATCCGGATTTCTGTTTATCGATATATCTATTATACGAACGTACTCATAACGGAAAATATGATGTGAAACACTCCCACGAATTTATCTTGCCAATGTAAATAATGAAAGATACAGCCAGTGTTTAATCTGATCCAATGGGTTGGTTTACATTAGTGATGAGCATCGAAAGGAAAACATCGATGTTTACCATCGATGTCTACATCGACCAAGACCATCGATGTGTCAAAAACATCGAACATCGATGTTTTCTGGTGAAAAACATGGATGTTTTGATCTGCAACGTTTAAAACATAGATTTTATGGAACGTGGAACGACCATCAGTTCTGCTGTCTACTGTGAAACTTAAAACAGACTATGAAGAGCGATCCAAAACAAGCGTCGTGGCCTTCTGACATGACACGTGGTGTTGTGTTTGTGCATGACAACGCTCGCCCGCATACAGCTCAAAGAACAAATGAACTTTTGGCCAAGTTTAAATGGGACGTTTTCGATCATCCCCCATACAGCCAGGACTTGGCTCCTAGTGACTTTCACCTGTTCCCGAACATGAAGCGGTGGCTTGCATCTCACCGGTTCGCCAATGACGAAGAGCTTCAAAACGCCGTGAATGGTTGGCTACATTCACAGGCGGCAGATTTTTATGCAGAGGGTATTTCAAAGACTGTTCCAAGGTACGACAAGTGCTTGAATCTGTTTGGCGACTATGTCGAAAAATAGAGAAAAACTGTAGTTTTAATAGGAATATAATAAAGTTTTTGTATCTTCACTCGTTTACTTTTCATTTCAAAACGGAGGTTATTTTCTGGATAACCATCGTACGTAAGGGATAACCTCAAGACATTACACGTTACTGGTAAAACTAGATTTAACTTATAGTGGTTTAAAAACGATTTCATGTTTTAACTATTGCATAAAACTCTGTACACGTATACTAGCATGACAATAGTATACTATCTGTCATCCGGATTTCTATTTATCGATATATCTATT
Organism: Catonia carolina; assembly: GCA_035578175.1. Lineage (NCBI taxonomy): Eukaryota > Metazoa > Arthropoda > Insecta > Hemiptera > Achilidae > Catonia > Catonia carolina. The sequence continues at coordinate 4,047,638 of JAQMRL010000006.1, read as the reverse complement.
ATACGAACCTACTCATAACGGAAAATATAGTGTGAAACACTCACACGAATTTATCTTGCCAATGTAAATAATGACTTTCATTATTTACATTGGCAAGATAAATTCGTGTGATACATCTTATGTGTAATCTGATCCAATGGGTTGGTATAGAGGTAAAGTCGTTTTCATGAGTCACGATGAGTCAGGTGATTTCCGGAGACAAAGGTTCCGTGGTTCAAATCCTAGTAAAAGTTTGTCACCGGATGGCGATATTAAGTTGTAAACCTTATTTGTTTGGTGGCCCTGAAAAGGGCCGTTTAAGCGGTGGTCGTCTTGATGGGAAGCGTCGGTCGTAATACACCAGTAACCACTGTCTAGCATTAAAATCCGTATAAAAGTAGCTACCTTTACTAGGATTTGAAACAGGAACTATCGTCTCCAAAAATCAGCTGTTAAACAGCTGACTTGTGGCGACGACTTTACCTCTAAACCAACCCGGTGGGTCTTTCTGTATTATACACATAAAAAGATAACACAATACAATCACATTCCACTCGATCATGATGAACTATAATAATGTGAACTGGCCGCCTACGTAGCGTAGTGGTCCCGGGTTCGATTCCCGACCAGAAGCTGAAAATTTTCACGTGTCAAATACCACAGTTCTTGTTACATAATCCACCGTAGTCGCTAATGACCGAGCAGTTGACGCGACGTTAAATAAATACATTTTTTTTTCTCCTTGATTCTTTATTTACAACTGTAAAATTTTACAACAAGCAAATGTGATGATTATGATAATAATGTAAATGACATGATAGGCATGAGAGGGGTAGGGCTCCCATTGGTGCCTCCCCAAAAATGAAATTTGTATATCAAATTAGCAGGTTTCTACTCCCAGCAACTTTTAAGGCGTCTAGCGGGATTATCAGGTAAATGGAAGGTGGAAAGTGAACGCACCAGTGGGTTCTTGTGTTCGTGTGACTTGTCGTGAAAGCGTTTGTATAAGTATTCAATGGAATTTTGCACAAGTGGTTTTTTCAAATCTGTATGTAAGGTTTTGTTGCTAACGTAAAGAGGTGCTTTTGCTATAAGGCGTAATGTTTTTGACTGGAATGCTTGAATTCCAGTAAATAAATAAATAAAAAATAATAATGTGAACTAAATTCAACAAGTGATAAATTTTAGTATGCGATTCTTACTGTTACACATATCATAATAGTACATATACTGTTACGGTTTCATTAAATCTCATAAATATTAATTTTTTCTCTTATTAGAGATATGTTTTTAGTCTAGCTGTCCGATTCACATGTAATATGTCTATAATCACTTTAAGAATATATTTTCTAACAGTTTCAACTCGAAACAGAAGGTTTTCAAACACGGAATGAATCAACTGACCAGTACACTACAGTATAATATAGGATGAGCCAAAGTTACTTGACAATATATTTAGTTCAAAAACAAACACAAAGGTAATGGAAAATGACAATCTGGACTGGAGTAAAATGTTTAAAACTTTGAAAAGGCTAGGCATTAAATACAAAGAAAGGAAAGTTATCTACAGTCTGTATAAGAATCAAACGGCTGTTTTGAGAATCGAGGGGTACGAAAAAGAGGCTGCTGTAAGAAAAGGTGTACGACAAGGTTGTTCTTTGTCACCACTAATTTTTAACTTGTATATAGAAGAGGCTGTAAATGAAGTGAAGGAGAAATTTGACGTAGGAATAAAAATTCAAGGAGAAACAATAAAAATGTTGAGATTCGCCGATGATATAGTAGTATTAGCCGAGGCAAAGAATGAACTAGAGGATGCCTTAAATGGAATGGATGAGATATTGAGGAAGGATTACTTCATGAAAATTAATAAGAACAAAACGAAAGTGTTGTGCAGCAGCAAGAGTGGTTTAGAAGAGATGGGAAATTTAAAAGTAGGCAACGAAAACATACAGGAAGTTGGGGAATTCTGCTATCTAGGGAGTAAAATAACAAAGGATGGTAGAAGCACGAGTGATATCAAGAGTAGAATTGCTCAAGCTAGAAAAGCCTTTGAAATGAAAAACAGCTTACTGACTACAAACATTGATTTACAGATTAGGAAAAATTTCTTAAAACATTATGTTTGGAGTGTAGCATTATACGGAAGTGAAACGTGGGTGATAGGGGCTGTAGAACGGAAGAGGATAGAAGCTTTTGAAATGTGGTGTTATAGGAAAATGTTAAAGATTAGGTGGGTGGACAAAATAAGTAATTTAGAGGTTCTTAGGCGAGTGGATGAAAAAAGAAGTATATGGAAGCATCTTACCAAAAGAAGGGATAGGCTAGTGGGGCATATCCTAAGGCATCCAGGTATTGGGCTATCAATAATGGAGGGTAACATTGAGGGAGTAAATTGTAGAGGGAGGCAAAGATTAGAATATATAAAGCAAATTACAAAAGATGTAGGGTGTTACAGGTATGTAGATATGAAACGACTTGCGCAAGATAGAACAGGTTGGAGAACTGCATCAAACCAGTCGAGAGACTGATGACAAAAAAAAATGGAAAATATGGAACCAACTATCTTTAACATTATGTTGTTTAGGTAATCAGTTGAAAGGCTGGTTTGAACATGTAGAGGTTTTACTAAGTAAAACGAGATGTCAGGTGGTTTACCTACTCCTTATCCACTTGGAAACGGTAGGCTTATCAACATGCCCGGTCATTTGAATTCATAGATTTTCCACCTTGCAAATAACTCCTTCACCACAGGGTCTGCCTTTATAATGAAATTGATTACTCTGAGAGGGGATAACTGTGACAAGGCCGATGAGCTATTTTAGCTCTGAATGTATAAATTGCCCCTTACCCACTTCATAGCTAGCCCATGACTTGCCAGCAACGTTGCCAATACTTGCTCCTGTAGCTCTGTTATATATTTCTTTACCCATTTTTTTTTTATCTTTCAATAACAATTATCGTCGTCGTCGTCGTCTTCATGGATTAGGCTATTCAAGCCTGTTCCGGCGTCCATCTTTTCCTCGGCCTACCAATATTTCTCTTTCCGATTGGTTTATAGAGCAGCGCAGATCGAGGAAGGCGGTCTTGTGACATTCTTACAACATGATCTGACCAATTTTTCCTGTAGGTTCTCAATATGCTCAGAAGTGGCTGGGCATCACACTCTCTCCTTATCTCCTCAATTCGGATTCTATCCTCTCTTGTACAACCTTTCACCTGCCTCAGGAATCGCATTTCTGCTGCCTGAATTTTTGATTTTTGTTTCTTTGTAAGGACCCATGTCTCGCTTCCATAAGCCAATGCTGGGATCGCCATTACTTTATAAAATTTGAGCAGGGTGTTCTTTCTAGCTCTACTCCTGAGGGAGTATAAAAATACAATCAGCTGATTATATTATTAAGTATTGCATGTTAACGCGCTCTGTAATCGATACGTTCAGTACGAGATCCAAGACGAGAGTGAACTATTTCGGCTCTTGTACGCATGCGCGCGAATTGGTTGTCAGGTACAATCTGACAACTCTGGCAAACGTTTTGATTGGTCTAAACGTGTGGATCAGCAGGGCTCATCAACCGTGAAAATCATATTAGTGTCTTTTACACCTTTACCTCTTCTGTTCTTAAATACTTCAGTCATATAATTGGCTGACCATATAATAGAAATCTTTTCCCCAAGACGCTTGTTTACTAGCTGCTAGTTCTAGCAGGACCAACTACGGTTCCCACGGAGCTAGTTAATTCATGCCAGTACTCTCGAAACATATGTGCATTGTGTTGTGTATTATTGTACTAAGTACAGCTTACTAGCAACTATAGTTGATTTTACGTTCAGAATGCAGTACGAAAAGTCCATAAGAAATGTATTTCATATGGGATTTTGAGTGCTACTACACAAACTAAAAATATCGACTCCGCGCCACAACACGTTCTCATTTACAAACTCCTACTTGAATAACGTAATACGAAAACATACTTAATATTTGTATCGTTTTAAAAATCAGATACCGCCCAATTATTATAGTGTTGGAATTGTTTATCAATTTTATTGCGTGTTTTAATTATTTTACAGGTGGAGTGTCAAATTATTTACACTCAATCTGTTAGTTGCAGGGCTAAAATAAATAGTTCTGTTTCTTGTCACATGGTCAGCCAATTAAATGACTGAATCATTTAAGAACAGAAGAGATAGAGGTGTAAAAGACACCAATCAGAGTTATCTCCTCTGAAAGTAATGAATTTCATTATACAGCCAGACCCTGTGGTGAATGAAGTGAAGGTGTCATTTGCAGAGTGGAAAATATGTGCTTTTCAGAGGGCCCGGCATGCTGTTAAGCGTACTTTTCCACTCAGTGAGGAAGGCACTGGTAAACCACCTCACTCCTCATTTTACTTAGTAAAACCTCTACAGGTTCAAACCAGCCTTTCGGCTGATGACCTAAACAAAAACAATTATTTTAAAGTAAAGAATAGTTATTGTTTAAATCTTGTTCGAATAACAGTTAGTATCTCGGAAATATTTAAAAATGGTAATAAATTTCCCATGGCCCGACAGAGAGTGTGACGAAGAGAGAGACGTCATACCCCTTTCTCTTATATTATGCGGTTCCAATCACCGTGTAGTTGCGGGCTGAAGGGCACGGGTGAGGTATAATGAATGAGTGATGCATGCTGGGAGAACGATTGTTGTATTACTCTGATACAAAACATTCGTTTTCAAACTGTTAGTATTTAACATATTTGTTTGTATTTATTACTTTCTCTTGCCTATATGAATATATAGGAAGGAAAGTATTGTTTTCATGTCGATTTTTCGAAATCGAGTTTTCACCGGATCTATACGTTTTCAGACCCCCTGAACCCAAAAAACATGTTTTTAGCTATTGGTCTGTGTGTGTGTGTGTGTGTGTGCGCGCGCGCGCGTGCGTGCGTGTGTGTGTGTGTGTGTGTGAACAGAATATCTCAAGAACGGAACATCGTACGAACTTGAAACTTGAAACTTAAGTTACATATCACTACCGGACCCGACACGAACATTTTCATCAAAATCGGTCAACCGGAAGTAGTAGTTTATTCGTATAATTTTTCACTTTTTTGCGATTTCCTCAAAAACTAGTCCTACGATTTTTTTAAAAATCGCCTGGTTTACTACATTTTTTATGCTCTACAGTATAGGGTAGGCGCCATGTTTGCTGAAATTCTGCGTGAGGCTGTTTTTACGTAAAAACATTTTCTTTTTAAGATTGCGGCTTTAATATGCATTTTAACGCAAAACGTTATATAATAAAAGTTGTAGAAAATGTAAAATTCTACAACTTTTATTTCAAACATTTTTTTGTATAACGCTTAGTTTAGCGGTAATTTGCGATTTTCTGTTTTTTTTCTCACGAAAACGTGAGAAAAATCGATTTTTTTAACATTTCGGTCTTAGTATGCATTTTACGACAAAAGTGTATATAATTTAATTTATAGAAAATTAAAAGATCTACAACTTTTATTTAAAGCATTTTTCTCTACAGAGCCTAGTTTAGAGAGAAAGAGTGATTTTCCGTATTTCTAAGCCAAACTGAGGTTGATTTTCATTTTGCATCATTCACTCATGATTAAAATAAAGTTATGTTTTTGAGGTTAGGTTTTTGTTTATTTCTAATATTTTATTATTAATGTTAGGTTTATTATTAATTATTTGCATTGGCAAGAGAAAGTTGTGTGAGTGTTTCACACCAGATTTTTACAATTATTTATTTACATATTTTGATATAAATTAGCAATTTAAATAATATGAATCCGACCAAGATAATAACCCGCTAGGTATTTTTAAATTAACGCGTCGTATATGAATATGTTTTTAGTCTAGTTAGTACACGCTACCACTACAAATGCATCAGCTGTGAAACACTACTAACTCATTCATTCTCCCACTACGATAACAACACACCGCTCTTATATATTCAAATTTACTTTTTTCAACCAATTTACGGAACACCCTATAAAGAAACTACTAATTAAATACGTTTTACCATTAAAGGCTTCATATAATTTAAGCAGTCCTTCTTTGAACAACTTTTAATGTTATCGGTCTGACAGCCGAACATAACCTCAACTTCTTTCAACTTATAAAAAATAAATTCATTGTTTCATTTGAAATAAGGTGACAGGTGCAATCATAAAAACTGTTATTTTTTTTCATAATTTATCATTCATTAAAGCTCTATATTTTTTATTTTTTTATTTTTATATTATTTTAAACTAGTAAATACTTCAGCGCAAAGAACTAACCAGTTAAATAACAAACATCAGTCGAGTGTTAAAATATATAAAAAAATCTGGTGTTAAACAATCACACAACTTTCTCTTACCAATTCAAATATAATTAACAATAAACCTAACATTAGTAATAAAACATTAAAAATAAACAAAAAACTAACCTCAATAAACATAACCTAATTTTAATTATATATGAAAGACGCAAAATGAAAATCAATCTGTTTGGTTTAAAAATACGGAAAATCGGTCTTTCACGCTAAACTAGGCTCTGTAGAGAAAAATGTTTTATATAAAAGTTGTAGATCTCTTAATTTTCTATAACTTTTATAATGTACATAATATTTGTCGTAAAATGCATACTAAGGCCGAAATTTTAAAAAAATCGATTTTTTACACGTTTTCTTGTGAAAAAAACAGAAAATTGCTAATTACCGCTAAACTAAGCGTTATACAAAAAATGTTAGAAATAAAAGTTGTAGGACGTTAAACTCGCTACATTTTTTATTACATACATTTTTGCGCTAAAATGCATATTAAAGCCGTAATCTTAAAAAAAAACATTTTTTTATGTGAAAAAGCCTCACCAAGAATTTCAGCAAACATGGCGCCTACCCTATCTTGTAGAGCATAAAAAATTTAGTAAAATTGTCGATTTTAAAAAACATCGTAGGACCAGTTTTTGAGAAAATTGCAAAAAAGTGAAAAATTAACTGGATTTTGGAAAAATCGACATGAAAACATTACTTTCCTTCCTATATATTCATAAATGGCAAGTGAAAGTAAAAATAGAGAAATATGTAAGGTGTTATTGTCGATTTCTTTATTATAGATACCCGAGTTTGGAGCCTTCTTTCTTCAAAACCGCTTTGTTAATTTTAACGTACTGTACACCAAAATTTAGCTAATTTAAATCTTAGTTGTTTCATGTCATTTTCATATTTTTAGTATTTTTTAATATTCTGATATCAGGATGAGAAGAGAAAAAGAGCCGGTTTTTTTGTTGCTGCAACGCATTGGATGCATTAAGATGCTTATACTAGGCGTGTTCAGAAAATAAGTACCGTTTTTAAAAAAGACAAGTAAAACAATTTTTTTCAACACAATTTCATTTCTACATGAAAGCCCAAACCTTAAACTATTTTTCGACATAGTTTCCACCGATGTTCAAACACTTGTCGTAGCGGGTGATCAATTTATCTAGGCCTATACCCTCTTTGTAGAAGGTTCCCGCCACTGACGTGCACAAAACCAAGATACTCGGAAGTGCTTTGACTTTTCTCACACGGTACAGTTATGATGGTGAGGATTTTTTAAACAAAATTGTGACTGGTGATGAAACTTGGGTCCGTCATGTCACACCGGGATTTTTTTTGCGCCCTGGAGACTCCAGGAGGAGTATAGGACATGTCGTCGAATCTAAACAGCAGTCAATGGAGTGGCGACACATGCAATCCCCGAAGAAACAAAAATTCAAGACGACAATGTCTGCACAAAAAATCATGTGCACTGTCTTTTGGGATCGAAAAGGTATTTTGCTGATTGATTTTCTCCCAAGAGGTAAAACCATTAATGCGGCAAGGTATTGCGAAATCTTAAGAAAACTAAGGCGGGCAATTCAAAACAAACGGAGAGGAATGCTCAGTAACGGAATTGTGTTGGTCCATGACAATGCTCGGCCCCATACCGCTGGTGACACTCAAACAATTTCGTTGGGAGCAGTTCGATCACCCGCCCTACAGCCCGGACTTGGCACCGTCTGACTACCACTTGTTCCTGCACATGAAGCGCAAGCTATGCGGCCAACGCTTTGAAACCGACGATGAAGTGAAAACTGCCGTGGAGTCGTGGCTACATTCGTTGGTGGAAACCTTCTACGAAGAGGGTATAGACAAATTGATCACCCGCTACGACAAGTGTTTGAACATCGGTGGAAACTATGTCGAAAAATAGTTCAAGGTTTGGGCTTTCATGTAGAAATAAAATTGTGTTGAAAAAAAATTGTTTTACTTGTTTTTTTTTAAAAACGGTACTTACTTTCTGAACACGCCTCGTAGCATATTTATATTTTGAGTTATTAGTAAAATTCTGAATAAGTTACCGTTTAATACTCACAACGGAGTCGTACTAAGAACAAACAAATCCTATTCCAGTCAATTATAGGTCATTTGTTTTAGGAAGAAGCTTGTAAGGGGAGGGCGAGTAGGTAGATTAGGGATAGTTTCAAGGGGCAAGTGTTGTCTCCTTCTCACTTAATCATCATTCCCTATCTTTCTAACTGTATACTACTGTTACAACTACGAGGTGCTTCCCCCACCACTAAACAGAACAGCTCAGCGGCACAGAGCGTTGGAGGGAGAGCTTCTAGCTAAAACAAATGACCTATACTAGCTTACAACACATAAACTTTAATGATGAAAATAAATATTTCCAAGTATACTTAAACCGTATAAACATATATCCTGTTTTAGAACATAAAGGAAAATCCTTTTAAATGATTTATGTGCCTTTTTATGATATAACCACCTAATAGGCAAAGAATGACACCTAAAATCAAGGTAATGTAATTATAAATCTATTTACGATTAAATACGAATACATACTTATGTATTATGTATTTGAAACACTTAAATAATAATAATAATAATGTATTTAAACAGATTATTCGATAATAAGTCTAGTATGTAAATTAATAATTACGTTAAGTTTTATTGCTCTAGTATTCACAGGTTGCTATGAAAAGTTTTCTTCTAGTTGTAATTGAAATTATTCTTTTTTAATTTGACCCCTTGAACCCAAAAAATATGTTTTTAGCGATTGGTCTGTGTGTGTGTTTATTTTATTTAACGTCGCATCAACTGCAACGGTCTTTAGCGACGACGTTGGGGTGGAACCTTGTGGAATGTAAAATGAAATGACTTTTTGTAACGTATGAAAATATGCCGTGCCTGAATGGGATTCGAACCCAGGACCGCATGATAAGAGGCGAGCACGTTACCAACTACGCCAATGCGGCCGGCCTAATTATTGTTTTATCAGACAAACCGTAAGACACGAGTTACTGCCTTACCATTTAACAGGGTCTTTGTGAATGAATGAAATTTATTCTTATTAGAAATAATACAAGCATCATTTATACTTTCTCTTGCATAAATAAATAGGCCTATCCTCGTATAGGAAGGAAAGTATTGTTTTCAGGTCCATCTGTGTTAAAAACACAATTATTGTGTTTTTAACATTGCAATTTTAATATGCATTTTAGCGCAAAAATTTATAAAATAAAAATTGTAGAGAATTTAAAATCCTACAACTTTTATTTCAAACATTTTTTTATATAACACTTAGTTTAGCGTTAATTAGCGATTTTCTGTTTTTTTCTCACGAAATCGTGTAAAAAACCCGATCTTTTAAAAAGATTTTAGCGTTATTATCCATTTTACGACAAATATTATAATCAAATTTATAGGAAATTATAAGATCTACAACTTTTATTAAAAGCATTTTTCTCTACAGAGCCTAGTTTAGCATGAAAGAGTGATTTTCCGTATTTTTAAGCCAAACTGAGGTTGATTTTCATTTTGCGTCTTCCACTCATGATTAAAATTAGGTTATGTTTATTGAGGTTAGTTTTTTGTTTATTTCTAATGTTTTATTACTAATGTTAGGATTATTGTTAATTATTTGCATTGGCAAGAAAAAGTTGTGTCAGTGTTTCACACCAGATTTTTGCTAATACCGATGGTTTTGCACAACAGTAAAGCTGACTTGCATAGCTCCATATTGTGACAATATCGAAGAAGATCATTGTTCGCGAAATTTCTAGTAAAATGGTAAAATGTTCATAAAATGGTAAAGAGTAGATAATAGAGTGAAAAAGTAACAATAGGACAATAGTAACAATAAAAGTATGCCTATTTATAAAAGGTGTATGAGAAGGTCGGGTTATTGTTGTACAACTATTTATGAAAGGGCCGGTTGATTACACTTTCTTTTTACAATAGATCTATTGTTGACTTTTTACAATAGATTTTTCTAGCACTAATTTATAAAGGGTTTTTTTGTACTTTCTTATTTGTATCGAGTTTCGGTGTCCTTCGGGAAGAATCTTTTTTCTCCGAGATAATGAGGAAGAGAAGAGTTGGGTTCTTTGGACATCTTAGGAGACTGCCAGAATCCAGATTTACCAGACAGGTACTGGATTTCTTTTTGAAAACCAAAGTCAAGTACGCCTGGTTTGAGGAAGTTCAACAGGATCTGCAGGACCTGGATATCTCAGAGACACAGATTTTGAACAGAGAAGAAGGATATAAGATCAAAAATCCAAACACGAAATTTCCAGAAGTACCTAAAAGGCAGACAAACAGACATTGGACTGTGGAGGATAGGGCGAGAGTGTCGCAAAGGATGAAGAACTACTGGGCAAATAAGAGGAATAACTAGGGATCTTCTATAAATCGATTAATTTTGCTCCAATGAGAGCCTAAAAAAAAAAAAAAAAAAATAGGCCCCCGAGCGCGGTCCGTGAGTTAGTATTCGTTTGATCTTTGACGAGTGACTGTCGAGCGTTATATCAGGTTAACGGTTTCGAGGTATTGTTATACTGTCTTTGTGTGTGTATGTGTGTATTGTGTTAAGTTATTGTGTAGGTGTATTGAATTCAGTTTTTGTGTATTCAGTTTCATTTTGTATGTGTATTCTATAAAATTGATTGTAAGTAGTGCTAAGTAAATTATCAAGTTATTTATTGTTTATTACTTATTTTAAGTAAATTATTAAGTTATTGTCACCGCCACCCCTTCTAATTAATCATTTACTGGGTTGCCGGCTTCAATACATCTTCCGGCCTTTGTCGGCGCGGTGGGCCCTTTGACGGCATAGCGACAAACCTTTCGGCTCCCCACCGACAGAGGCCTTTGTCATCAAAACCAAGCCAGTAGCCGCTCTCTACCACAGCGCTCTCGACGACTATATAAAGAGCGCTGCACTGATTGACAGGATTCAATTCCGATCAAGACACCGAGGGATTCACTTCCAATCAAGACAGAAGAGGATGAGCTCAGCCGAGACCGGACGCACAATCCCTGGTCTACGCTACCGGTGGCGGACGCTACATTCCCGCACCGGTCAGCCTTCACCGGCCCGGAGAGAGCCGCCTCGGCCGCGCTAACGGCAGACGGCCTACGCCGTTCCGACACTGCGGGGCTCTGGGAGCCACCACTGCTACGCTGCAGTGGGGACCCAACTGCCGCTGAGGGAAGGCTAGGCTTGAACCCGGTAGCCGAGCCGTCACGCTTCGGGCTCTGCTTCCACCACGCCGGCTCGCCGCTTCCACCAGACAGCAGACAAGACGTACACCACGCCACACGACTACAGGACTCCAGAGAAGACTAATAGACGACCCCGCAAGAGAGAAGATGAAGCTTCCGCTCGCCGACTCGTCACCGTAAGCCGTCGACCGGACCGTCATCGCCCGCAGACGCGAGCGATGCCCACAGCGGTCCCTCGACCGAGCCTTACGCCCACCGGACCCGACGAAGCAGCCATCGACGCACTACTGCGAGGGAAGAAGATGATGTCTTCACTGGACGACGACACATCGTGTCGCCCAGCTCCTCGACCGCCACGACGACTGCGACCGATGCCTCTCCAAGACGACCACCGCTTAAACGAACCTTTTCAGGGCCACCAAACTTAGAAGGTTTGGCACTTAATGTCGCCATCCGGTGACATTATTTATTGTGTTACTTCATTATAGTTAGTTTATTGTTTATTTTGTAAATCTTTTAGTGTAATAAAGATTTATAATTGTAAACTTTAGTGTATTAATTATTTAATTACCTAGATCCCGAACCGGACCTTAGCGATAAGTGTCACAATATTGTATATAATAATTTTTTACCACCCTATCAACCTATATTGTACTTTAAAAACAAAACATAATAGTAAACTATCAAGGATAGAATAATAACATTAATGATATATCAGTTTATAGATGGATAAGTAACATTATTATTTTTTTATGTAAATAATGTAACGATGCGTTTATGAAGATAATAAAATCATAAAATACTAATTTTCCTCTCACTAAACTTCAAATAAGACGTCATAAACTAATGACTTAACTATAAATAAACATAAATCACACAGTTCCACTATCTTATATCCAATCGCATCATACACGAACACCTTCTCTTCCCTTCTATGGAGGACTTTATTTACAATACCTCGAAACGGCTACACGACGCTGGGAAAACTGACGGACCCCAGATCATTCAGGACTTGTACCGACGCCCACACCCACCTGAAGTCTCTATCCCATTACCATTCCACGACTTTATCTAAATTTTAGTATGACCCACTTAACAAAATTTAGAGTTGCCACATTTTTATTCTGCCCTGTATTCCTCTTATTTGCCCATGCCCCTCCTACTTGTATGACTCACTCCCCCCAGTTGGTAGTTGTCCCCATGTTCCTATGCATAATCACTCCACTACGGTGAAAAGAGCCGCCATTTTAAATTAATAAACACTCAGAAGATAAAAAGGCCGGTGATTATGCCAAACTCTCCCTTTCCGTCTCCCCTGAAATCATACACTAACCCCTACCTTAAATTATACCTTTAGTCCACGTTCAGTAACATGCATGCCTTCCCCTCACCAAGATAATAGGCCTCCCACAAAACTGAAAAAAGGCCACTGAAAAATAAAATAAAATAAAAGAGCCGCTCTTAAACCCACTTGTCCCTTAATTTAAATTTTCCACAAATAACTTCTAAAAATAAATTACCTCCTTTCAAGTCCCAGTTCCAATGTCCCACGAACCAGAATCCTATTTCCTATTTAAACTATAAAATTCCCCCTAAATTTCTTGAGGTTGCAATTATTCTGTTATATTGTTCCCCGAGCGACCAGGTGTTCCTTAACACGATGTCGCCATCATAGGGCTTCTTAGCCCTCTCAACCAGGATTCAGGATTCAGGATTCAAACATAAATCCATACAAGGACTTCTCTTGTGATACATTTTATATTATGTTTCGTACTTAGTAAATGGTAACTAGTACATAGGTTACGGAGCGTTGCGTTTTTATATAAGGATATCATTATAAACAAATGATTTATGTTTTTACGCAGTAATCTTAATAGGGATATTGTATTTCATTTATTACAGTATGGAAAATCGCATCTAATTTCTTGGAAATCTTCAATAAAAGTTTTATTTTATTACAATTTTGTAAGGTTCGATGGATAGGGTACATTAGGTTAGTAATACAAGTTAGTTAAAGTAATTTTAACTATTTTTTTGCAATCCCTAATGTGTGTACGTTGCAATCTGTTCAATTCAGAACAATAAGCAACCCCATGATCCAATGAGATGAGGATGATATGTATGAAGTGTAAATGAGGTGTAGCCTTGTACATGCTCAGGTCAACCATTCCTGAGTGAGTATGGTTAATTGAATCCCAACCATCAAAGTGCACCGGTAACCACTGTCTAGTATTCAAATCCGTATAAAAGTAACTACCTTTACTAGGATTTGAACCAGGAACCTTCGTTACCAAAAAATCAGCTGTTAAACAGCTGATTTTGGCGACTTTAACTATTTAGGTATATTTATTACTTTCTCTTGCCTATATGAATATATCGGTAGAAAGTATTGTTTTCGAAACGATTTTTCTAAATCGGATTTTCACCGGATCTTTACGTTTTCAGACCCCCTGAACCCAAAACAAACATGTTTTTAGCGATTGATCTGTGTGGGTGTGTGTGTGAACAGAATATCTCAAGAACGGAACATTGTACGAACTTGAAACTTGAAACTTAAGTTAGACACCAATACCGGACCCGACATGAACATTTTCATCAAAATCGATCAACCGAAAGTAGTAGTTTATTCGTGTATTTTTTCACTTTTTAGCGATTTTCTTAAAAACTGGTCTTACGATTTTTATGAAAATCGCCAGGTTTACTAAATTTTTTATGTTTTACAAGACAGGGTAGGCGTCATGGCTGCTGAAATTCTTTAAGAAGCTGTTTTCACGTTAAAAATTTGTTTTTAAGTTTGCTGCTTTAATATGCATTCAAGCGCAAAAATGTATAAATAAAAGTTATAGGAATTTAAAATCATCTAAGTTTTATATAATACATTTTTTTGCATAACGCTTGGTTTAACGGTAATTAGCGGTTTTCTGTTTTTTTTCTCATGAAATAGTGCAAAAAATCGATTTTTTAAAGATTTCAGCCTTAGTATGCATTTTACGACAAAAGTGTATAATAAAATTTATAGGAAATTAAAAGATCTACAACTTTTATTTATATCATTTTCCCCTACAGAGTCTAGTTTAGCGTGAAAGAGTGATTTTCCGTATTTTTAAGCCAAACTAAGGTCGATTGTCATTTTGCGTCTTTCACTCATGATTAAAATTAGATTATGTTTATTAAGGTTAGTTTTTTGTTTATTTTTAATGTTTTATTACTAATATTATGTTATATTGTTCATTATTTCCATTGGAAAGAGAAAGTCCTGTGAGTGTTACACACAAGATTTTTTTTTTTTTTTTGAGAAACAGACCCGTTTTTTAGAAAATCGCAAAAAAGTGAAAAATTTCACGAATAAACTATTACTTCCAAGGGACCGATTTTGATGAAAATGTTCGTGTCGGGTTCGGTAGTGGTGTCTAACTTAAGTTTCAAGTTTCAAGTTAGTACGATGTTCCGTTCTTGAGATATTCTGTACACACACACACACACACACACACACACACACAGACCAATCGCTAAAAATATGTTTTTCGGGTTCAGGGGGTCTGAAAACGTGTAGATCCGGTGAATACTCGATTTCAGAAAATCGACATGAAAACAATAACTTACTTTCCTTTCGATATATTCATATTATAATGCCCATAACAGACAGGTGGAGTGTCAATTTATTTACAATCAATCTGTCCGTTGCAGGGCTAAAATAAATAGTTCTGTTTCTTATCATATGATCAGCCAATTAAATGACTGAATCATTTAAGAACAGAAGAGGTAGAGGTGCAAAAGACACTTATCAGAGTTGTCTACTCTGAAAGTAATGAATTTCATTATACAGCCAGACCCTGTGGTGAATGAAGTGAAGGTGTCATTTGCAGAGTGGAAAATATGTGCTTTTCAGAGGGCCTGGCATGCTGATAAGCGTAATTTTTCACACAGTGAGAAAGGCAATGGTAAACCACTTCACTCCACATTTTACTTAGTAAAACCTCTAGAGGTTCAAACCAGCCTTTCGGCTGATGACCTAAACAACAACATATTCATACAAGCAAGAGAAAGTAAAAAATTCTGATCCCTAAACCACCACCTAAAATCAGCCTTTTATTTTATTTTAAATAACTATTACGACTTACAACAAAATGATATCAGAGAATAAAATTTTGAAACGTATTGGCGTATATAATATTATTTACACGTAAGAAATCACAGATTGACGTAATGCATTTGACGCATAATTAATGTTACAAACGAAATCGTTAAAAATATTTATTGGATTCACCAGCTGTAAAATGAATGTTTTAGTTACAATTTCATATTCAACTAGCAACCCCCTCTCGCTTCGCTTCACATCAGCTAATGTAGGCCTCATTAAATTATTTTAAATCCTCTCTATATACAATATTTGTAGTTTTGTTGCCCTGTGGCAGCAAAATAACTTGTTTTTCTGCACTTCCAGCTCTAAAAAGTGCGACATAAAGTTGTCCAAGAGTGAAGGAAGCACTCTTGTCTCAAATCTATGCCCACCGTTTTAAATGTTTGTCCCTGCGATTTAACAGAATTGAATAGAATGCATTGAAGAATACCGATGGAAAAGAAATAGACATTTGATATGTGGCTGAGATAAGAGAGAGTAATACGTAGGTGGGTGCAGTACACAGAGTAACTGAAAATACATTACTCATTCACTTACTGTCCAATGAAAACAAATATGAAATACAGTACAAAAAAAATCTGGTGTGAAACACTCACACAACTTTCTCTTGCCAGTGCAAATAATTAACAATAAACCTAACATTAGTAATAAAACATAAGAAATAAACAAAAAACTAACCTCAACAAACATAACCTAATTTTAATCATGAGTGAAAGACGCAAAATGAAAATCAACCTCAGTTTGGCTTAGAAATACGGAAAATCACTCTTTCTCTCTAAACTAGGCTCTGTAGAGAAAAATGCTCCAAATAAAAGTTGTAGATCTTTTAATTTTCTATAAATTTAATTATATACACTTTTGTCGTAAAATGCGTAAAATACACTAAGGCCGAAATGTTAAAAAAATCGATTTTTCTCACGTTTTCGTGAGAAAAAAAACAGAAAATCGCAAATTACCGCTAAACTAAGCGTTATACAAAAAAATGTTTGAAATAAAAGTTGTAGGTTTTTAAATTCTCTACAACTTTTATTATATAAGTTTTTGCGCTAAAATTTATATTTAAGCCGTAATCTTAAAAAAACAACGTTTTTACGTGATAACAGCCTCACCGAGAATTTCAGCTAACATGGCGCCTACCCTATCTTGTAGAGAATAAAAAATGTAAAATAGGCGATTTTAAAAAAAATCGTAGGACCAGTTTTTGAGAAAATCGCAAAAAAGTGAAAAATTATACGAATAAACTACTACTTCCGGTTGACCGATTTTGATGAAAATGTTCGTGTCGCGTCCGGTAGTGGTATGTAACTTAAGTTTCAAGTTTCAAGTTCGTACGATGTTCCGTTCTTGAGATATTCTGTTCACACACACACACACACACACACACACACACACACACACACACACACACACACACACACACACACACACACAGACCAATCGCTAAAAACATGTTTTTTGGGTTCAGGGGGTCTGAAAACGTATAGATCCGGTGAAAACTCGATTTCGAAAAATCGACATGAAAACAATACTTTCCTTCCTATATATTCATATAGGCAAGAGAAAGTAATAAAAAGTTTTGAATATTTCCGAATTTTTAATGTTTTTGGAATCGAATGTTATTCTTCACGTTTTTCTATGAAATATAAAAGTTGAATCGTGCTTCTAGCCCAAAAAATACACCATCCAGAGGACTTTGAAAAAATAAAAGTGCTATACACCCGATAAACTAAAACATGCGACATCGTCACAGTTTAAGTTGCTTACCTCACTAAATTAAAGTTACTTAAAGTTGCAAAATAGCCTATTTTGATCAGGAGCTCTAAGCTATGCAACAATGAAAGATTTTTACTTTCTCTTGCCTATATGAATATATAGGAAGGAAAGTATTGTTTTCATGTCGATTTTTCGAAATCGAGTTTTCACCGGATCTATACGTTTTCAGACCCCCTGAACCCAAAAAACATGTTTTTAGCGATTGGTCTGTGTGTGTCTGTGTCTGTGTGTGAACAGAATATCTCAAGAACGGAACATCGTACGAACTTGAAACTTGAAACTTAAGTTACATACCACTACCGGACGCGACACGAACATTTTCATCAAAATCGGTCAACCGGAAGTAGTAGTTTATTCGTATAATTTTTCAGTTTTTTGCGATTTTCTCAAAAACTGGTCCTACGATTTTTTTTAAAATCGCCTATTTTACTCAATTTTTTATGCTCTACAAGATAGGGTAGGCGCCATGTTTGCTGAAATTCTCGGTGAGGCTGTTTTCACGTAAAAACGTTGTTTTTTTAAGATTACGGCTTTAATATAAATTTTAGCGCAAAAACTTATATAATAAAAGTTGTAGAGAATTTAAAAACCTACAACTTCTGTTTCAAACATTTTTTTGTATACCGCTTAGTTTAGCGGTAATTTGCGATTTTCTGTTTTTTTTCTCACGAAAACGTGAGAAAAATCGATTTTTTTAACATTTCGGTCTTAGTATGCATTTTACGACAAAAGTGTATATAATTAAATTTATAGAAAATTAAAAGATCTACAACTTTTGTTTAGAGCATTTTTCTCTACAGAGCCTAGTTTAGCGTGAAAGCGTGATTTTCCGTATTTTTAAGCCAAACTGAGTTCGATTGTCATTTTGCGTCATTCACTTATGATTAAAATAAGGTTATGTTTTTGAGGTTAGTTTTTGTTCATTTCTAATGTTTTAATACTAATGTTAGGTTTATTGTTAATTATTTGCATTGGCAAGAGAAAGTTGTGTGAGTGTTTCACACCAGATTTTTTAAAATCGGTTCAGTAGTTTTTGAGATTATCACATACAAACAAACAAACAAACAAACAGACGTTTTTTCTTTATTATGTTAGTATAGTTTTACAATCAGAAACTTAAGGAGTGCTGAATTAGACGACTTTAAAAACTGTTTACTTATACACTGAGCAGTCGGTGTTAACGGACGGTATAAAAGGGTGGGGTGGTACAGTCCATTCGAAATAGCATGGTATAGTCGTAAGAAAGTGAGAAAGTAATTCCCCTTCCACTCCCAATCACGTGTAATCATAGAACTCTGTCGACTCTATCTAATGCAGTGTTTCCCAAGCGGTGGTCCGCGGACCAAAGGTGGTCCGTGAGAGCCTTCGGAGTGGTCCGTGACAGTCCGGTGACTACTTATAAAAAAGTAATATTTTTCCGTGATTAAATCAAAGTTACAATTTTCATTGAACAAGATTAATTAACTACCCATAACAGACAGGTGGAGTATCAAATTATTTACACTCAATCTGTTAGTTGCAGGGCTAAAATAAATAGTTCTGTTTCTTGTCACATGGTCAGCCAATTAAATGTCTGAATCATTTAGGAACAGAAGAGGTAGAGGTGTAAAAGACACTTATCAGAGTTTTCTCCTCTGAAAGTAATGAATTTCATTATACAGCCAGACCCTGTGGTGAATGAAGTGAAGGTGTCATTTGCAGAGTGGAAAATATGTGCTTTTCAGAGGGCCCGGCATGCTGATAAGTGTACTTTTTCATTCATTGAGGAAGGCAATGGTAAACCACCTCACTCCTCGTTTTACTTTGTAAAACCTCTACAGGTTCAAACCAGCCTTTCGGCTGATGACCTAAACAACAACAAGATTAATTAAATACATTCAAGATTCAGATTAAGTAAATGTAGAAGAGTTGTGGTGTAAGAAAGCCCTGGGCTTCCCCAAGATTCGGCAAGTAGCTTTGCGGTATCTTAGGATTTTTTCAACCACTTATTTGTGTGAGCAGGGGTTTTCTAGTTTATTGTTAATTAAAAACAAACAACTAAATCGGCTAAGTGTAAACAGTGATTTGAGAATAGCTCTTAGCAAGAGCCTAAAACCTAGAATTCCTCAGCTAGTCAGAAAGATTCGTGCACAAAAGTCGCATTGAAATTTTCATTTCATTTTTAATTAATTTTTTAATTTTCATTGTTATTTTCGACAAAGTAAATTTGGTATTCCTTATTTTACTAAAAGACAATTTACAATTAAAATATTTTTACTTTTTGTGATGTACATACAATGTACCCTACTTTCTGAAAATAACAATTATATGTTTGTAATAATAGTTTCTTAATTAACCCCTTGCCGGTTACCGACGGAATATTACGTCGCACCGATAATGCACGAAAAGGCCGCTAACGGAATATTACGTCGGGAGTTTTTGTCCCGTTTTATTTTGTTTTGCATCGGCTTATTACGTTGATAGCATTAAGTATTTAATTTCACTGTCATTCACAATGATTTAGAGCGCTAGTAGGTAGCTTCAAAGTTGTCTACGCATATTATCACGAATGCGAAGTGATGTTGTCATTAGTTACGGTGGTCCGTGTGCTCGAATAACCTATAAATTTTTTTTTTATTCCTAATTTGTGTACGTTGCAATCTGTTCAATTTAGAACAATAAGCAACCCCATGACCCAATGAGATGAGGATGAAGTGTATGACATGTAAATGAGGTGTGGTCTTGTACAGACCCAGGCCGACCATTCCTGAGAGAGTATGGTTAATTAAACCCCAACCATCAAAGTACACCGGTAACCACTGTCTAGTACTCAGATCCGTATAAAAGTAACCTATAAATGTAATCATTTTTATGTGTTTATAGGTATTTTTTAAGTGATTCTTATAAGAGTTTATTTTATGAGTACTTTTGAAGTAATTTTATAGAAAAGAATATTATTCAATTATGTAAATGAAACAATTATGGACTTACAGAATTTATTTCAATAATACAACATATAATAGGTTAGGTAACCAATTTTTTAAAATTATGAATAAAATATATTTTACATGAAAAAATATTGCTTTTAATATCATATTAAGTCATAATTAGCTGTAATAATTGTGTTAAAGCAAAAAAAATAGAGCAAAATAATATTCATTTCTCAAAAAAAAAAAAATAAACCGGTATGGGGTTAATAATAATAGTTTGTTTCTGAAAATTTGTTTTATTTAATCACCTTTTAATTTGGTTAAAACTGATAAGATATATGCAATAATGTAATGAGTGGTCCGTGGTAGTTCACTTTCAGGCTGAGTGGTCCGCAGACCACTGCGGGTTGGCAACCACTGATCTAATGGAATGCTGAGCGAGTGCAGTGCAGTGCGAGCGAGCCGGCCTCTGTCAGTGCCCCCCACCATTAGTCAGTGGTGCGTCGGCCCAGCTTCGTGTACACAAGGGGCGCTCATAGAACTCTACTACTTAGAGTTCTATGGTGTAATAACGGGTGTTTCAAAAAGGACGCACTTCGAAGTTTAAGGGTTAATATTTTCTGCATAGGGAATATTTTTTCCCCCCCAAATAACAGTTGGCACTACCGTACTCATTGTTGACCCATTGTGTATTACTGACATGTATAGTACATTTGTTTTAGGAAGAAGCTTGTAAGGGGAGGGCGAGTAGGTAGAGTAGGGATAGTTTCAACGGGGCAAGTGTTGTCTCCTTCTCATTTAATGATCATTCCCTCTCTTTCTAACTGTATACTACTGTTACAACTACGAGGTGCTTCCCCCACCACTAAACAGAACAGCTCAGCGGCACAGAGCGTTGGAGGGAGAGCTTCTAGCTAAAACAAATGACCTGTACTAGTGCTATCCCAGTATTCTTTTGTGTCTGTAGTGTGTACAAGTTCAATGGATGAACGTGTTTTTATTATTGAAAGTTATTGCGCATATAAATCTTACGAACGAGTGAAAGACAAGTTCCAGTTAAAATTTCCCAATTCTCAAGTACCTAATAACACCACAATATCGCGTCTGATTTAATAAATTTCTTGAGACTGGCAGTGTACAGGATCGGAAAAGCACAGGTCGACCATCAGTGTTAACAGAACAAGTTTTGACAATGTGAAACAACGTTTGACTACCTCACCCGGCAAATCACTAATGCTTGACTGGAACATTTCAACTGTCTCAGGTAGTTGGCCTTCAGTACACTGTTGCCAACATACCGATTGGGGGACAGAAAATTTACCGATGTATTACTTCTAAATTCTTATAATCAGGGTTGCGTCCTTAATAAAATACCCGGTTCTTCCTTGGAAAAAACCATTGCTGACACAATATAATGAAACGACTGCTGTCACCACACTAATGCTTGACTGGAACATTTTAACTGTCTTAGATAGTTGGCCTTGAGTACATTGTTGCCAACATACCGATTGGGGGACAGAAAATTTACCGATGTATTACTTCTATCTTCTTATAATCAGCGTTGCATCCTTAATAAAACACCCGTTAGTTTTAATTGCTAACACACTAATACATTACCATAGTAAACTATAGTAGGGTAAATTAATTTTCCCACCACACGTTAATAAAAACAGATTAAGATTTTTACGATATTATTAAAGAAAAAATTAACATTGTATTGTAATGATCTGGTGTAACCTAATGGGAAAATTAATAAATAAATACGCTGTCAGATTTTTAATAAAACAAAAATTAAAATCAAAAAATCTAGCACCTTTCCATGGAATTAATAACACCACAAACTTACATTAAATTTTATAGTTGTAAATTAAATTAAGTTAAATTAAATGAAAAATTATCAAATCTGTTTAATATAAAACAAAAATTAAATCTATACCTTATTTAAGTGATTACTGAAAAAAAAACAAAGCATTTTTCTAATGATACCTACTACAAGTTAACAACAGATTGGATAACTTTAAATATTTGATTACTAGAAGTACTTACTTACAGAGGTGCACAAAATATTAGACTCAAAACTAGTTTTCTTCATTTTTTTTAAGTTTTTTATGTAATAAGTGTGATAAACTAGGTCTGTAATACATTATTAATGATTGCTGTTGTTTAGGTGAACAGGTGAAAGGCTGGTTTGAACCTCTAAAGACTTTACAAAGTAAAACGAGAAGTGAGATGGTTTACCATTGCCTTCTTCACTGAATTGAAAAGTATACTTATCACCATTCCAAACCCTTTGAAAATTACATATTTTCCACCCTGTAAATAACAGTAGATAGAAAAAGCCGGTCCGAGGACGACCTTGACCGGTTCTGGGATGACCTTGGACTTTGGACCAAAAAAATTAATTTTTTTGTCCAAGTTCAAAATTTTGTTCAAAGTCCAAGGTCATCCCAGAACCGGTCAAGGTCGTCCTCGGACCGGCTTTTTCTATCTACTAATAACACTTTCGCTTCGTTCACAATAGGTTCTCACAGTATAATTAAACTCATTACTTTCAGAGGAGATAACTCTCATTAGCGTTTTTCACATCTCTACCTCTTTCTTCTTTTCCTAAATGCTTCATTTAATTGGTTCATTTAATTATCTGATATTGTCATAAGACACAAAACAGTATTTTTTGTAGCCCTGGAATTAACAGATAAATGATTATTTTCTAGTACGATTTTAATTCTTTCGAAGTTAGTATTCTTGCTTAAATCTTGTGGTTTAACAGATGTTTGCAGGACGGGGTTTCTTGCCACAAAGCCAGATCATTTATAAATGTTTTTAGAGAGAATAACTTGAATATCTTTCCCCAGGCAGGTAACAGCCCCCGATACAAATCCGATAATCTTTAGGCAATTCGTAAGAAAAACATTCAAGAAGACAATCTCTACAAAGATTAATCTTATAGCGGCACTTATCAAAATATGGTACAGGGAAGAAGAAATTCAAAGAAATTGTGAATCATTCATAACAAGCATTCCAAACCGCATAAAATGGTTACAAATAACAAAGGGTAACTTAGGCCTACTTGTTTGGGACTATATAAATTTTATGTTTTGTTCAATTCATTAATTTATTTCTGTGTTCTATTATAAGATATCATTTATCGGTCTCAACCAATGAGGGTTGATTTCTACCTGCACATACAGACAGTTTTATACTGAACTGGACACAGTCGTCCGCTAACTCGCAAACGCAAAAGAACGCTCTCTGTGCAGTCTTGCAGTCTTACGCTTTTCCGCTTTCGCCCTAGTATTAGGAATTATCCGCGACCGCTAATTTGTTTTCTTTATATTACATAAATTTATTTCTCTATTAAATTCACGCATCGCTACGTATTTACGCGCTGGAGACACTCCAGGAAACCGACCACGCAAAATACAGTCCACTAATTCAAGATCTTCGGCAGCTCAACACTCATCGGAAAGCCACTGGTGAGTGGAATAAAACTTTTTTATTAATCGACAGTAAGCTGTTATACGCTCCGCCACTGACCCTACCACTACTAAAAATTAAAAGTTAAAATTAAAAATTAAATATAACCTGCTCATTACAGGTAGGTGGAGAGGTAAACAGATTGTACTCGATCTTCTGGTTCCAGCACAACATTAAATAGTTCTGTTTCTTTTTATATGGTCATCCAATTATATGACTGAATTATTGAACAACAGAAGAGGTAGAGGTGTAAAAGACACTAATCAAAGTTACCTCCACTGAAAGTTATGAATTTTATTATACAGTCAGACCCTATGGTGAACGAAGTGAAAGTGTCATTTGCAAGGTGGAAAATAAGTGATTTTCAAAAAGTTTGGAATGGTGATAACTATACTTTTCAATGCAGTGAGGAAGGCAAATGTAAACCACCTGACTCCTCGTTTTACTTTTTTTGCGTCCAGGGGACTCCAGGAGGAGTATACGACATGTCAATTATGACACCTGAAATACATATAAGAATCACACAACGTATAAATTGTTAATAAATAGCCGGCCCAATTGGCGTAGTTAGTACCGTGCTCGCCTCAAATCATCCGGTCTTGGGTTCGAATCCTATTCAGGCAAGGCATATATTCATACATTACAAAAAATCATTTCATCCTTCACCGTCTGCATTAGCAGTAATTGCAGAACAGCCGAACGTTAAAACAAAAAAAAATGTTAATAAATAGTTCTGTTTCTTATCATATGGTCAGCCAATTAAATGACTGAATCATTTAAGAATAGAAAAGGCAAAGGTGTAAAAGACACTAATCAGAGTTATTTCCTCTGAAAGTAGTGAATTTCATTTTACAGCCAGATCCTATGGTGAATGAAGTGAAGGTGTCTTTTTTGCAGAGTGGAAAATATGAGCTTTTCAGAGGGCTTGGCATGCTGATAAGCGTACTTTTCCACTCAGTGAGGAAGGCAATGGTAAACCACATCACTCCTCGTTTTAATTTAGTAAAGCCTTTCCAGATTTAAACCAGCCTTTCAACTAAACAACAATAAATAAAGTTGTTATAAGAATTTATAATAAAAAAAGTTGGTCACTACGCCAACTACACCGTAAAGCTGAAAAACCCAGGTTCGATTCCCAGCTATTGTCTGGAAATTTCAACACCTTAAAACTCACCGTCACAGTACTGAATCCCACAGTAATCGCTAATGAACAACCTGTCGATGCGACGTTAAATAAAATGTAACAAAATAAATTTATAGTAGAAAATACGTGTTATTGTTATGTTTTTTTTCCATTAATCTAATAACTTGGCACACCTCTGTAATTATTATTAAAAAAAAATCAATGCAAGAAAAATATTTTGTAAAGTTATTATAAAAATAATAAATATTTTCAATCGTTTTTATTTTAGTTTCCATGTTAACCTAGTTTTTTACCGGTTAATAAGAAGAAAAAAATTGGGGTGAAACACTCACACAAGTTTCTCTTGCCAATGCAAATAATGAACAATAATAAACTAATATTAGTAATAAAACATTAGAAATAGACAAAAAAATCTAACCTTGAAACATAACCTAATTTTAATCATGAGTTTATGATGCAAAACGAAAATCAACCTCAACTGGGCTTAACAATACGAAAAATCACTCTTTGACGCTAAACTAGGCTCTGCAGAAAAACAGCTAATAATAAAAGTTGTAAATTGTTTAATTCCCTATAAATTTGATTACATACACTTTTGCCGTAAAATGCATACTAAGGCTAAAATCTTAAACCATTTTTTTAAAGATTTTCTTGAAAAAATAGAAAATCACGAATTACCGCTAAACTAAGCGTTTACAAAAAATTTTTTTAAATAAAAGTTGTAGGTTTTAAAGTTTTCTACAACTTTGACTATACACAATTTTGCGCTAAAATGGATCATTAAGGTCGCAATCTTTAAAAAACCATTTTTTCTACGAGAGACTAGCCTCCTCAAGAAATTCATCACACATGGCGCCTAACTTATCTTATAGAGTATAAAAGATATAGTAAATGAAGCGATTTTTAAAAAAAACGTAGCAGCCATTTTTGAGAAAATTGCAAAAAAGTAAAAAATTACTTGAATAAACTAATACTTCTGGTTGACCGATTTTCATGAAAATATTCGTATTGGGTCCTCCAGTAGATCCTAACGTACGTTTCAAGTTTCAACTTCATACGATGTTCCGTTCTTGAGATATTTTGTTCACACGCACGCACGCGCGCGCGTACACACACACAAACCAATCGCTAAAATCATGTTTTTTGGGTTCAGGGGGTCTGAAAACGTGTAGATCCGGTGAAAACTCGATTTCTTTATATCGACATAAAAACAATACTTTCCTTCCTATATATTCATATAGGCAAGAGAAAGTAAAAAAAAATAAGGTAGTAGTACACAATTAGATTTGTTTGGTTAGGACAGCCTAATACAACATAAAAAAACCTTACTTTTAATGGTTTCTTTTGTCTGTTTTAGGCTATATTGATTTAGCCTAACCTTTAGCTACTTAAATTTTTAACATTTTAACCACTTCTGTACCAACTTCCAGAAAATAGGACGTCGATATACGAGTAAAAATCGTTTTTTTTTACGATTTCAGCCTTAGTGTGCATTTTACAATAAAAAATATACAACAAAAATTATACAATCAAATTTATAGAAAATTAATAGATCTACAACTTTTATTTAAAAGAATTTTTTCTACAGAGCCTAGTTTAGCGTGAAAGAGTGATTATCCGTAATTTTAAGCCAAACTGAGGTCGATTTTCATTTTGGGTCATGATTATAATTAGGTTATGTTTATTGAGGTTAGTTTTTTATTTATTTCTAATGTTTTATAACTAACGTTGTTTTTTTTTTAATTCCTAATTTGTGTACGTTGCAATCTGTTCAATTTAGAACAATAAGCAACTTCATCACCCAATGAGATAAGGATGATGTGTATGACGTGTAAATGAGGTGTAGTCATGTACAGACCCAGGCCGACCAGTCCTGAGAGAGTATGGTTAATTAAACACCAACCATCAAAGTACACCGGTAACCACTGTCTAGTATTCAAATCCGTATAAAAGTAACTACCTTTACTAGGATTTAAACCGGAAACCTTCGTCTCCGAAAATCAGCTGTTAAACAGCTGATTTTGGCGACGACTTTACCTCTAGACCAACCCGGTGGGTTAATGTTGGTTAATATAGTTTATTTTTTGCATTGGTGAGAGAAAGTCGTGTGAGTGTTTCACATCAGATTTTTTAATATTATTCTCAGTGTTATGGTGTTGAACATGTTTTGTGTACTTCGTTGGATATTTCCTTAGCTGACAATATTTGACCTGTTCGTTACCGGAATAGTAGGCCTACAACTTCCACATGGCATTTTAACTGAAGGTACCGGATACGGGAATCTGTTTCCGTTCACAGTACACGGTCACACTTTATGTATTTAAAAACAGAACATCTTTACGGTAATTTATTATTTATAGGATATATATATCCATTTATGGAATATCAATAAAATTACCGCTTCTGTAGTATCGTGGTAATATTCTTGATTAAAAAGTGGAAAAGACCAAAATGTAATACCGGTTGGTACTTTTCAATTTGCCCGTAACAGACAGGCAAAGTGTAGAATTATTTACACTCAATCTGTTAGTTGCAAAGCTAAAATAAATAGTTCTGTTTCTTATCACATGGTCAGCCAATTAAATGACTTAATGATTTACGTACAGAAGAGGTAGAAGTGTAAAAGACACTAATCAGAGTTATCTCTTCTGAAAGTAATGGATTTCATTATACAGCCAGACCTTGTGGTGAATGAAGTGAAAGTGTCATTTGCAGAGTGGAAAATATGTGCTTTTCAGAGGGCCTGGCATGCTGATAAGTGTACTTTTACACTCAGAGAGTTGTGGCAATGGTAAACCACCTCACTCCTCGATTTACTTAGTAAAACCTCTACAGGTTTAAACCAGCCTTTCGGCTGATGACCTAAACAACAACTTTTCAATATGAAAATGTTTTCAAAGTCCTACAGAGTTGTAGGACTTTTAATTTTATACAACTTTTATTACATAAATTTTTGCGCTAAAATGAATATTAAAGCCGCAATCTTAAAAATCCATTTTTTACGAGCAAAAAACCTCCCCAAGAATTTCAGCACACATAGCGCCTATCCTATCTTGTAGAGCATAAAAAATATAGTAAAGGAAGCGATTTTTAAAAAAATTGTATGAGCCGTTTTTTCAGAAAATCGAAAAAGTGAAAAATGACACGAATAAACTACTACTACCGGTTGACCGATTTTGATGAAAATGTTCGTGTCGGTTCCGGTAGTAGTATCGAACTTAAGTTGAAAGTTTCAAGTTCTACAATGTTCCGTTCTTGAGATATTCTATTCACACATACACGGGCGCGCGCGCGCACACACACACACACACACACAGACAGAGACTTTTTTTTTTGTAACCCCTAATTTGTCTACGTTGCAATCTGTTCAATTCAGAACAATAAGCAACCCCATGACCCAATGAGATGAGGATGATGTGTATGACGTGTAAATGAGGTGTAGTCTTGTACAGACCCAGGCCGACCATTCCTGAGAGAGTATGGTTAATTAAAACCCAACCATCAAAGTACACCGGTAACCACTGTCTAGTATTCAAATCCGTATAAAAGTAACTACCTTTATTAGGATTTGAACCAGGAACTTTCGTCTCCGAAAATCAGCTGTTAAACAGCTGATTTTGCGGACGACTTTACCTCTAGACCAACCCGGTGGGTTTGAGACAGAGACTAATAGCGAAAAATATGTTTTTTTGGATTCAGGAGGTCTGGAAACGTGAAGATCCGGTGAAAACTCGATTTCTTAAAATTGCAATGAAAACAATACTTGTCTTCCTATATATTCATAAAGGAAAGAGAAAGTAAATTAAAAAAAAAAAAAATGTACGTAAATCAAACCCAGAAAATTTTTTCAACTTTTTAATTTACTACAGTAAACACTACAACATGGAAACTAAAAATTATAATTTTTTTATAAATTTTTAATTATTTTTATTGCATTGTTTTTTGCTAAATTATGCTCTAATGATTTTTATCACCACCAATTTGTTGAAAATATTCCATCAAAAATTATGTATCCATTCCTCAAATCACCGTGATTGTTTCACACAATTAATTCTAGTAAATATTAAAGAAAAAACAACCTACAGTTCAGCCTCTCTTAGTTTGCTCCTAATGTAAACAAATAATGACGTCACTGAGCATGCGCACTATATCAAAATGTGTACACGCTGATTAAAAAGTAACAACAAAATACTTTCAAAAGTATTTAAATACAAAATACTTTTAAAGTATTTTTATAAATGAAATTGTTAAGCCTACATCATATCATGACTGATGTTTTTAGTACTTTAAGTACTTATAATTTAAAAAATAGTTAACTTAATAGGAATACGACATCCGTAGAGTAGCAGACTCTAGCATGCACCCTGTAGTAGGTGGCTTGTTTGTTAACAGTAGGAACAAACTAACAACGGCTCAACTGTGTACTTTTTAAATATTTACTTAAGATTTTTTGAAATATTTTTATTTATACAGGGTGATTCATGAAGTTCTCCCCCCACTTCTACAGCACATTGTACTAGTAAAAATAATGAAAAAATGTTATATAAACATAGGTCCGAAAACGCTTCGTTAGCGAGTTACAGCTAGCGAAAGTTTCGCCTGAATTTCAGTTCACCAGGTGAAATGAGGTCTTCCTGGAATTGTGGTAAGGTAGATTAAGGGGCGAATTCAATCATTTCTTATGGTTTTTGATCTGATAAATTGAATAAAACAGGTCCCAGAATTGTAAGTTAAATAGTTTTTGAGAAAACCAGTGTCAAATGCAAAAAATGGAGTGAAAATCACATTTTTTCATCTTTGGGCAAGAATAACTTTGTTATTTCACCAAGAAACAGTTAAAAATTTTCAATAAAAAATGTAGAAAATTTTATTCTGAACAAACCGGTGTAAATAAAGTACACAGAAAGCGAATAGTTTTTGAGAAAACCAGTGTCAAATGCAAAAAAATGGAGTGAAAAAAACACATTTTTTCATTTTAGTTTTTCCTGTTAATTTTACTTTGTACTCTTATGAATAAAAACTCATTTAATCAAACATCTATTCGCTTTCTGTGTACTTAATTTACACCGGTTTGTTCAGAATAAAATTTTCTACATGTTTTATTGAAAAATTTTAACTGTTTCTTGGTGAAATAACACAGTTATCCTTGCCCAAAGATGAAAAAATAAGTTTTTCACTCCATTTTTTGCATTTGACACTGGTTTTCTTAAAAACTATTTAACTTACAGATCTGGGACCTGTTTTATTCAATTTATCAGATCAAAAACCATAAGAAATGATTGAATTTGCCCCTTAATCTACCTTACCACAATTCCAGGAAGACCTCATTTCACCTGGTGAACTGAAATCCAGGCGAAACTTTCGCTAGCTGTAACTCGCTAACGAAGCGTTTTCGGACCTATGTTTATATAACATTTTTTCATTATTTTTACTAGTACAATGTGCTCTAGAAGTGGGGGGAGAACTTCATGAATCACCCTGTAGATACTTCTGAAAAAAATCTAGCTTAAATAACAACATTATTGAATTTGTTTTAAAATTTCGGTCAATAAGAAATTCAAAAAATTGATGTTGACAAAAATCGACAAAAGTAATAAGAATAAGAATATAAAATATATAAAAAAGAAACCATCATGCCATATTAATATTAATTATAAAATAACCTGAAAAATAAAAGTGCTGCTTCTATGAGATATAAAAATATTTTAAAACACCCACAGAGAATTAAAATTCGGAAAATTAGTTCCATTGTGGTTGTGCAGAAATATAAAAAATTTACGTTCGATTACTTAAGCTAAAAAACTTAAAACGATGTAATTAACACCCCTGGCAAAGTCCAAATTATTTTTATAGCTTCTGAAAAAAATAAAGTTCTAAAATTCAGCATGTACAGAATGTAATGTAACTTAACTAAGATTCGTTATTTACAAAAAAAATCTGGTGTGAAACACTCACACAAATTTCTCTTGCCAATGCAAATAATTACCAATATAACCTAACATTAGTAATAAAACATTAGAAAAACACAAAAAATAACCTCAATAAACATAACCTAATTTTAATCATGAGTAAAAGACGCAAAATGAAAATCAACCTCAGTTTTGCTTAAAAATATGGAAAATCACTCTTTCACCCTAAACTAGGCTCTGTAGAGAAAAATTCTATTAATAAAAGTTGTAGATCTTTTAATTTCCTATAAATTTGATTATACACTTTCGTCGTAAAATGCATACTAAGGCCGAAATCTTAAAAAAAATCGATTTTGGCACAAGTTTTCGTGAGAAAAGACAGAAAATCGCTAATTACCGCTAAATTTAACGTTATACACAAAATTGTATGAAATATAAGTTGTAGGATTTTAAATTCTCTACATTTTGTATTATATAAATTTTTGCGCTAAAATGCAAACTAAAGCCGTAATCGTAAAATAAACAATTTTTTTACGTGAAAACAGCCTCACCAAAAATTTCAGCAAGCATGGCGCCTACCTTGTAGAGAATAAAAAATTTAGTAAACCAGGCGATTTTTAAAAAAAATCGTCGGACCAGTTTTTGAGAAAATCGCAAAAAAGTGAAAAATTACACGAATAAACTACTACTTTCACTCATGATTAAAATAAGGTTATGTTTTTTGAGGTTAGTTTTTTGTTTACTTCTAATGTTTTATTACTAATTAAAAAATAAATATCTGCAATGTTTTTTTTTAGCTTTTATTTGTCATCGGGAACTGTACATTGTTGACAACTACCCGATTTGATCGCTGCTTTTGCTGTATTTTTGACGTAGATTAGACATGAGTTTGAACAGGGACCACTAGTAGAGTTTGTTCATGGATGGCTGTCAGCTGGTCACCATACAAAGTCGCTTGCCCAACCGGTGTTACTTAATAAATAATAGCGACTTACTACCAGCTGACTGACTGGGCTGGCCCGAAGGCCTGCAATGTTTAAATAAAAAATAAATATCTGTTAATTATTTGCATTGGCAGGAGAGAGTTGTGCGAGTGTTTCACACCAGATTTTTTTTGTAACGCATGAAAATACGCCGTGCCTGAATGGGATTCGAACCCAAGACCGAATGATGAGAGGCGAGCACGTTACCAAATATGCCAATGCGGCCGGTAAGGACAAACTTAAAGACAACAAAATATACTATGAAAATATCACCGTGAAAGTTTTGAACAGGTTGCCAATTTATTGTTGTTTTTAAAATGTATTTATTACAATTCATTGAGAGTATATAGATAATAGAAAATTCAGAATGCATTTCAGAATGATTAAATTTAAATTTGAATGCAATAGGAGACCGTTACTTGAAATTCTACACGTGTTTGTGACGCAGGGCCTATTGTAACCTACAGTGCGTGTGACGTAATAGCGAAATTAATCTAATATTAGGCTTATAATATAGGTTACAGACTGCGGTATTTATTGCCAATTCATCAAATGCCATGACTGGACATAAAATCCCATTCTGATTTATTTCTTTTACCAAAGACCCATTGATTGAATCACTTATTTATTAAAGTATTAATTACAATTATTGTAATTATTAAATACTTCCATTTAATGAATGGTTAGAAAAACTGAAATAATTTACTCACGGAGTCATGAAAACAATACTTTCCTTCCTATAAATTCATATAGGCAAGAGAAAGTAAAATATCTGGTGTGAAACACTCACACAAGTTTCTCTTGCCAATGCAAATAATTAACAATAAACCTAACATTATTAATAAAATATTAGAAATAAACAAAAAACTAACCTCAAAAACATAACCTTATTTTAATCATGAGTGAATGACCAAAATAAAAATCGAACTCAGTTTAGCTTAAAAAAACGGAAAATCACACTTTCACGCTAAACTGGGCTCTGTAGAGAAAAATACTCTAAATAAAAGTTGTAGATCTTTTAATTTTGTATAAATTTGATTATATACAGTTTTATCATAAAATGCATACTAAGGCCGAAATCTTTAAAAAAAAGTTCATTTTTTCACGATTTCGTGAAAAAAAACAGAAAACTGCTAATTACCACAAACTAAGCATTATAAAAAAAATGTTTGAAATAAAAGTTGTGGGATTTTAAATTATCTTTAACTTTTACAAGATACACTTTGCGCTAAAATGCATACTAAAGTCCCAATCTTAAAAAAACAAATTTTTAAGTAAAAACAGCCTCTCCAAGAATTTCAGCAGACATGACGCCTACCCTATTTATAAAGCATAAATAATTTAGTAAGTGTGGCGATTTTAAAAGAAATCGTAAAACCGGTTTTTGAGAAAAATGCAAAAAAGTGAAAAATGACACAAATAAGCTACTACTTCCGGTAGATCGATTTTGATGAAAATTTTCGTGTCCGGTTCGGTTGTGGTGTCTAACTTAAGTTTCAAGTTTCAAGTTCGTAGGATGTTTCGTTCTTGAAACATCCTGTTCACACATGCACACACAGACCAATCGCTAAAAACATGTTTTTTGGGTTGAGGGGGTCTGAAAACGTGTAGATCCGAAGAAAACTCAATTTCAAAAAATCGACATGAAAACAATACTTTCCTTCCTATATATTCATATGGGCAAGAGAAAGTAAAAAACTAAGCGCTCTACAAAAGAATGTTTCAAATAAAAGTTGTAGGGTGTTTTAATGTTCTACAACATTGAATATTGCCCATAACGGACAGGTGGAGTGTCAAATTATTTACACTCAATTTATTCGTTGCAGGGCTAAAATAAATAGTTCTGTTTCTTATCGCATGGTCAGCCAATTAAATGACTGAATCATTTAAGAACAGAAGAGGTAGAGGTGTAAAATACACTAATCAGAGTTATCTCCTCTGGAAGTAATGAATTTTATTATACAGCCAGACCCTGTGGTGAATGAAGTGAAGGTGTCATTTGCAGAGTGGAAAATATGTGCTTTTCAGAGGGCCCGGCATGCTGATAAGCGTATTTTTCCACTCAGTGAGGAAGGCAATGGTAAACCACCTCACTCCTCGTTTTACTTAGTAAAACCTCTAGAGGTTCAAACCAGCCTTTTGGCTGATGACCTTAACAACAACATTGAATATAATATACTTTTACCAAGAAAGAATAATAAGGCCGCAATCAGGAAAAAATGTCCCTTTTTTACGTGAAAACAGCCTCACCAAGAATTTCAGGAAACTTGGCGCCTACCCTATCTTGTAGAGCATAAAAATTTTGTAAACCAGGCGATTTTAAAAAATAATCGTAGGACCGTTTTTGAGAAAATCGCAAAAAAGTGAAAAATTACACGAATAAACTACTACTTCCGTTAGATCGATTTTAATGAAAATGTTTTTGTCGGGTCCGGTAGTGATATGTAACTTAAGTTTCAAGTTTCAAGTTCGTACGATGTACCATTCTTGAGATATCCTGTTCACACACACACACACACACACACACTGACCAATCGGTAAATACATGTTTTTTGGTTTCAGGGGGTCTGAAAACGTGTAGATCCGGTGAAAACTCGATTTTTTAAAATCGACATGAAAACAGTAGCTACTTTCCTTTCTTTACCGGTACATTCATACAGAGTATGAAAAAGTAAAAATAAAAACAAATTGGATAAGAGACATTTTTTCTACATAAAAAATAGGCCTATTAATAACCACAATTATTTCACACTAAATACTAAAAATAAAGTGCTAGTAAGTAAAAAAAAAACTAGGCCTCTGAACTAAAAACATTTACATATTTAAGTACAGAGCCTAAAAAAATGACAACTCTTATCAGTAAATGATTTCCATTTAATATTTTTATGACGTCAGAGATTCTTTTTAAAACGTTACAATTATTGTACAACAATCTTAAATAAATACTTGTTTGAAAAAAAACGATTCAAGTAAAATCCAACGATTACAATAAGCATTACTTGGAAAAAGGTAACGCACACTACGCTTACACACATGAAAAAAATCCACGTACAAATTGTAATCAAAAATAAATTTCAATAACGATAAATTGTATAACATGTTTATAAAGATAAACTAAAAAAAACAAAAAAAAATCTGGTGTGAAACACTCACACAACTCCCTCTTGCCAATACAAATAATTAACAATAATGGTAACATTAGTAATAAAACATTACAAATAAACAAAAAACTAACCTGAATAAACATAACTTAATTTTAATCATGAGTGAAAGACGCAAAATGAAAATCAACCCTAGTTTGGCTTAAAAATACGGAAAATCATATCACTCTATCACGCTAAACTAGGCTCTGTAGAGAAAAATGCTCAAATAAAAGTTCTAGTTCTTTTAATTTTCTATAACTTTAATTCTATACACTTTTGTTGTAAAATGCATACTAAGGTCGAAATCTTTAAAAAAATCGATTTTTCACACGTTTTCGAGAGGAAAAACAGAAAATCGCTAATTACCGCTAAACTAAGCGTTATACAAAAAAATGTTTGAACTAATAGTTGTAGGATTTTAAATTGTCTACATGATTTATGATATAAATTTTTGCGCTAAAATGTATATTAAAGCCGTAATCCGTAAGCCCTAAAGCCGTGTCCTGAAGGAGCTAAGAGATGGTGACTTCCAGCACTGTTTCCAAAACATGGAAAATTCGCATGGAGCGTTGTAGGGATAGAGAACGAATGTATATTGAAGGTGACAATAAGTGATGTCTAAAATAAATAAAAATATTTTTACGACGTCAGTCTCGTTCTTTAATAGCCACATCTCGTATATGACTAATGGTTATAACGGTGTTTCAAAAAGGACGCACTTCGAAGTTAAAGGGTTAATATTTTCTGCATAGGGAATATTTTTTTTCCCAAATAACAGTTGGCACTACCGTACTCATTGTCAACCCATTGTGTATTACTGACATGTACTAGTGCTATCCCAGTATTTATTTGTGTCTGCAGTGTCTGTATAAGTTCAAACATGGTTTTTTCAAAGGATGAACGTGTTTTTATTATTGAAAGTTATTGCGCATATAAATCTTACGAACGAGTGAAAGACGAGTTCCAGTTAAAATTTCCCAATTCTGAAGTACCTAATAACACCACAATATCGCGTCTGATTAATAAATTTCGTGAGACTGGCAGTGTACAGGATCGGAAAAGCACAGGTCGACCATCAGTGTTAACAGAACAAGTTTTGGACGATGTGAAACAACGTTTGACTACCTCACCCGGCAAATCACTTAGAAAGTTATCTTCACAGGCGGGATTATCACTATCTTCCGCTTTAAGGGCTACAAAAAAATTAAATCTGCATCCTTACCGCATCGGTGTCGTTCATGAACTGAAAGAAGTAGACCATGGGAAACGTATACAGTATTGTCGTTGGATACGTTCTCTTGTTAATGACAACGGTGTTGAAATATTGGATCGTGTTTATTTCAGTGACGAAGCATGGTTCCACTTGGATGGTTACATCAACAGCCAAAACTGCCAAATATGGAGCGCTCATAATCCTCACACATTTCATGAACATCCACTACACGCACGTAAAATTGGTGTTTGGTGTGCGATCTCCCGGCGTCGTATTGTTGGGCCTTTATTTTCTGACACATCTGTAGATGGTGTGGTGTACCGCAACTTAATTGAACAATTTATAGCGTTGTTAGAATTACACGATCGAGATTGTTGGTTTCAGCAGGATAACGCAACGTGCCATACTTCTACTGAAACGCTGAATACGTTACGAGAATTTTTTGGCCATCGTGTGATATCAAAAGGATTGTGGCCACCAAGATCCCCAGATCTTACTCGTGCGGATTTTTTCTTTGGGGGGAATTTAAAGAGTAAGGTTTTTAAAAACAATCCTCATACAAAATTGAAGAATTGAAGGTTAATATTGAAAGTGAGATTACAAACATTAATGAGCAAACACTACGAAAAGTGGATGCAAATGTTATGAAACGTGTCTGAACTTGCATTACAAGCGGAGGAAGTCATTTTGAACATTTATTGTGAAGTTTTAAAGGTAATCTGAATGTTATAAAGGTAATAATTTCATACCGTATAATTTGTAATTACTTAAAGTAATAAATTAGCGTTCTCAAACTTCGAAGTGCGTTCTTTTTGAAACACCCGTTATTATAAATTTAAGCTTACTTGTGTGTGAACAGAACATCTAAAGAACGAAAGGAACATCGTACGAACTTGAAACTTAAAACTTAAGTTACATACCACTACCGGACCCGACAGGAACATTGTCATCAAAATCGCTGTTTTGGCTTAAATTTTTTTTGTTCTCAATTTAAGCTTTAATTTAAGCTTGTAATTAAATTATACAGTATTGAAATAATTTTTTTACTAGACACTGTTTTCATTTTAAAGAGCGTTTCATCCATACGTAACATACATAAGTCATAAGTTGTTCAGATGTGATCAGCCAAAAGGCTGGTTTGAACCTGTAGAGGTTTTACTAAGTAAAACGAGGAGTGAGGTGGTTTACCATTGCCACAACTCACTGAGTGGAAAAGTATGCTTATCAGCATGCCAGGCCCTCTGAAAAGCACATATTTTCCACTCTGCAAATGACACTTTCACTTCATTCACAACAGGGTCTACCTGTATAATGAAATTCATTACTTTCAGAGGAGATAACTCTGATTAGTGTCTTTTACACTTCTACCTCTTCTGTACGTAAATCATTCAGTCATTTAATTGGCTGACCATGTGATAAGAAACAGAACTATTTATTTTAGCCCTACAACGAACAGATTGAGTGTAAATAATTTGACACTCCACCTGTCTATTATGGGCATTTTTGTCTTCTATTAAGTCATAAGGTGAAACCGAATATACTTAGTTCGAATAGTACGCGTGGAACCCTTACTTCACTCGCTCATTAGAAATAAAATCTGGTGTGAAACACTCACACAACTTTCTCTTGCCAATATAAATAATTAACAATAAACCTAATATTAGTAATAAAACATTAGAGATAAACAAAAAAAACTAACCTTAATAAACATAACCTAATTTTAATCATGAGTGAAAGACGCAAAATGAAAATCAACCTCAGTTTGGCTTCAAAATACAGAAAATCACTCTTTCACGCTAAACAAGGCTCTGTGGAGAAAAATGTTTTAAATAAAATTTGCAGATCTTTTAATTTTCTATAAATTTGATTATATACACTTTTATTATAAAATGCATACTAAGGCCGAAATCTTAAAAAAATCGATTTTTCTCACGTTTTCGTGAGAAAAAACAGAAAATTGCTAATTACTGCTAAACTAAGCGTTATACCAAAAAATGTTTATAATAAAAGTTGTAGGTTTTTAAATTCTCTACAACTTTTATTATATAAATTTTTTCGCTAAATTGCATATTAAAGCCGTAATCTTAAAAAACTTTGTTTTTACGTGAAAACAGCCTCACCCAGAATTTCAGCAAACATGGCGCCTACCCTATCTTGTAGAGAATAAAAAATTGAGTAAATGAGGCGATTTTAAAAAAAATCGT
Source organism: Catonia carolina (assembly GCA_035578175.1). NCBI lineage: Eukaryota > Metazoa > Arthropoda > Insecta > Hemiptera > Achilidae > Catonia > Catonia carolina. Next base: position 4,009,233 of record JAQMRL010000006.1, on the reverse strand, counting down.
AGGACCAGTTTTTGAGAAAATCGCAAAAAAGTGAAAAATTACACGAATAAACTACCACTTCCAGTTGACCGATTTTGATGAAAATGTTCGTGTCGGGTCCGGTAGTGGTATGTAACTTAAGTTTCAAGTTTCAAGTTCGTACGATGTTTCGTTCTTGAGATATTCTGTTAACACAGACACACACACATACATACACACACACACACACACACGAACGCACGCACGCACGCACGCACGCACACACACAGACCAATCGCTAAAAACATGTTTTTTTGGGTTCAGGGGGTCTGAAAACGTATAGATCCGGTGAAAACTCGATTTCGAAAAATCGACATGAAAACAATACTTTCCTTCCTATATATTCATATAGGCAAGAGAAAGTAAAAATGAGTTTTCCATTTTAATTTACAAGTAATGTTGGAAATAAATCTGAACAAGAACACTTAACAGGAATAGAATGCGAAATGCGTAAATTTCTGCGGGGTTTTACACAAACGTTACGTAAAACCAAAAAAGATAAAATAAAAATAAGGAAAAATTGTTTGATAATAAATTGTAAATAATATCAACAAATAAATGTTTCGTAGAAGACTAATATTACAACTGTCGCATATTTATAAAAAAATAAAGTTACAGGAAGGTTTACATTATTATGAAAACGCGTGAAAGGTTCGCATGTAATTTGCAATGACAAATATCTGTATTTTTCCGCAATCCTATCTATAGTACAGATAAATAAAGTATCTCACTGTAGCAAACCTCCATAATTCAAAGTACAGTACAATCCGAGACGTTAATCGGTGTCTCTCGCGCGGCCGAGCCCAGAATTTTTTGTTTTTCGTACCTACCATTTTATTTTTTTCAGTTTTTTTTTGTATCTGTTATATTTATTATGGATGAAATAGATATTGAATTATTTATTGACGAAGTAAGAAGACGGCCAGAATTGTGGTAAATTTGTTTTACTTTCTCTTGCCTATATGAATGTATAGGAAGGAAAATATTGTTTTCATGTCGATTTTAAGAAATCGAGTTTTCACCGGATCTACACGTTTTCAGAACCCCTGAACCCAAAAAACGTGTTCTTAGCGATTGGTCTGTGTGTGTGTGTTCGTGTGCGTGTGTGTGTGTGTGTACAAAATATCTCAAGAACGAAACATCGTACGAACTTGAAATTTGAAACTTAAGTTACATACCACTACCAGACCCAACACAAACATTTTCATCAAAATCGGTCAACCGGAAGTAGTAGTTTATTCGTGTAGATTTTCACTTTTTTGCGATTTTCTCAAAAACTGGTCCTACGAATTTTTTAAAAATCGCCTGGTTTACTACATTTTTTATGCTCTACAAGATAGGGTAGGCGCCATGTCTGCTGAAATTCTTGGTAAGTCAGAGCTACCATTAAAACTTAACAACTCGACAGAATGAAATTTTTCAGAGCAGCAAGGAACAAAATCCGAATAGAAACACTGATATCTGGAGCGTATAGACATTACATACAAATAAAGGAGAAATTCAAACGCAATTATAAACAAAATTAAAAAAATAAAAGAAAACGAAATACTCAGAAATTGAATAAAAAATTACATGTGAAATAAATACCAAGAAAAATTATTTATTCCAAGTTGAATAATTACATTAATTTATTAAAGAAAGAGTAAGTTAGTAGGTTACAATTATAGTTTTACAATGTTTCATTCCCACTGAACTGATTTCATTACACATCATTACAATGTAGGCTTACTCAACGACAAAATAATTATTGATCATTACAATCATTACTCTTGGCAACAATAATCATTAAAAAATTGTTACTCAGTTCTAAAAATACATCAGCAGACGATTTAGCAAATCCGTAGATTTTTCTCATGTCTTTTTTAACGTGTTATAAATTTTTTTTTGTAACCCCTAATTTGTGTACGTTGCAAACAGTTCAAATGAGAACAATAAGCAACCCCATGACCCAATGAGATGAGGATGATGTGTATGACATGTAAATGAGGTGTAGTCTTGTACACACTCAGGTCGACCATTCCTGAGAGAGTATGGTTAATTGAACTCCAACCATCAAAGTACACCGGTAATCACTGTCTATCATTCAAATCCGTATAAAAGTAACTACCTTTACTAGGATTTGAACCAGGAATCTTCGTCTCCGAAAATCAGCTGTTAAATAGCTGATTTTGGCGACGACTTTACCTCTAGACCAGTGGTGTCAAACTCAATTTTGAAGAGGGCCATATATTAAATTTAGAATGTGTAGGCGGGCCAGATTCAAATAACAAAAAATGTACTGAATTAGGTAAAACATTTTATACATTTAATTGAATAGTATATAATATACGGTTATTAAAAATCACATCAAAGTTATAAAAGATGGTAATTATTTTGAGCTCGAGGATCCAGATACCTGACTTCTCTTGTTTTTGACACGCTCATTAATGGCAGGTAGAGATGGCGTTACTGTCTATCTTTCTCGCTTGTCTAGGCACGCGCTGCCCTTAAAATTACTTATAAATGTAGTGTGCGCATTTTAAAACTTCCGTAGAGGAATTGAGTGAAGTCTTAAAGCTCTAAAAAAACATGATTCTTCTTTCTGTGACACATTGCGATCGCGGGCCGTATTGATACAGCCCGGGGGCCGGATGTGGCCCCCGGGCCGTATCTTTGACATGACTGCTCTAGACCAACCCGGTGGGTTATAACATTTAATATGGCTTATGACCCATAACCCATGTTACGGGTTATAACATTTTAATATTGTTTATATCGTTACGCATAGATCCGCTGGGTTGGTCTTGAGGTAAAATCGTCGCCACGAGTCAGCTGCTTAACCGTTGTTTTTCGGAGACGAAGGTTCCTGGTTCATGGTTCAAATCCTAGTAAAAGTAGTTACTTTTATACGAATATTTTTTTACAATTCTGCAACATTAAAATCTGTACTTAAAATAAAACAATCAGTAATTTTGATAAATGTTAATTAACATGATTACGATTTCATTACGCCAATGCCGGTCGCATTGGCGTAGTTGCTAACGTGTTCGCCTCTCATCATGTGGTCTTGGGTTCGAATCCCATTCAGGCACGGCATATTTTCATACGTTACAAAAAATTATTTCATCCTTCACTGTCTGCATTAGCAGTAATTGCACAACAGTCGGACGTAAAAAAAACCGATTTCATTGTAATGTTAATGAAATTGAAAATAGAAATACCTGTAAATTAATATTTTTGATAAATACAATGATGCTTTGAAGTAAATCAATTAGAAAAATCTGGTGTGAAACACTCACACAACTTTCTCTTACCAGTGCAAATAATTAACAATAAACCTAACATTAGTAATAAAACATAAGAAATAAACAAAAAACTAACCTCAATAAACATAACCTTATTTTAATCATGAGTGAAACACGATAAATGAAAATCGAACTCGGTTTGGCTTAAAAATACAGAAAATCACTCTTTCACGCAAAAATAGGCTCGTAGTAAAAAATGCTTTAAATAAAAGTTGTAGATCTCTTAATTTTCTATAAATTTTATTATATACACTTTTCTCGTAAAGTGCATACTAAAGCCGAAATCTTAAAAAAATCGATTTTTCACACGTTTTCGTGAGAAAAAACAGAAAATCGCTAATTACCGCTATACTAAGCGTTATACAAAAAAATGCTTGAAATAAAAGTTGTAGGTTTTCAAATTCTCTACAACTTTTATTGTATACAATTTTGCTCTAAAATTAATATTAAAGCCGTAATCTTAAAAAAACACTTTTTTTACGTAAAAACACCCTCACCACGAATTCCAGCAAACATGGCGCCTACCCTATATTTTAGAGAATAAAAAATTGAGAAAATGAGGCGTTTTTTAAAAAAATCTTAGGACAAATTTTTGAGAAAATCGCAAAAAAGTATAAAATTACACGAATAAACTACTACTTCCGGTTGACCGATTTTGATGAAAATGTTCGTGTCGGGTCCGGTAGTGGTATGTAACTTAAGTTTCAAGTTTTAAGTTCGTACGATGTTCCGTTCTTGAGATATTCTGTTCACACACACACACACACACAGACCAATCGCTAAAAACATGTTTTTTGGGTTCAGGGGGTCTGTAAACGTATAGATCTGGTGAAGAGTGTATTTGTTAAAATCGACATGAAAACAATACTTTCCTTCCTATATATTCATATAGGCAAGAGAAAGTAAAAATATAATAAGTGTAACAATGTTCTTTAAAACCTATAAGCTAAAATCGAAAACACTATGTCTTTTCAGTCTTGAAAACCCGGTATCAATGTTAATTAGTAGATTCAGAGCCAGGAAGTTTGGATGATTGTTGAGTCTTTCTTCATATTTACGGCTGAATTTTTATATAGTTTGTTCCACTGAGTCACTATTAAAATCGGCATAGATATAGGTGTTTTTGATGTATAATTATTATATTAGTACAGGTCATTTGTTCTAGCTAGAAGCTTTCCCTCCAACGCTGTGTGCCGCTGAGCTGTTCTGTTTAGTGGTAGGGGAAGCACCTCGTAGTTGTAACATAGTATACGGTTAGAATTCGAATGCTACGCTGCTATGTGTTTCCCATCGTTCTCTATGGTTGCGAGAGCTGGACCCTCAATCCCTCATTGGAAAGACGTATAGAGGCATTCGAAATGTACCTCTACAGGAGAATGCTACGCATTTCCTGGATGCATAGAGTGACAAATTGTGAAGTCCTCAACAGAATTGCGAAGAACAAGGAGCTGCTATTAACTGTTAAGGAGCGTAAATTGGCGTACATCAGACACCTGATGAGAGGCGGTAGGTATGAGATGCTTCGGCTGATCATTGAGGGGAAGATTCAGGGGAGCAGATCAGTGGGGAGGAGACAGAATTCTTGGCTCAGGGACTTACGTCGATGGCTCGGCAGAACGTCATCCGAGATCTTCAGAGCCGTCACATCTCGAGTGATTACAGCCAATTGGATCGCCAACCTTCGAAGGGAGATGGCGCAATAAGAAGAAGAAGAAGAAGAATACGGTTAGAAAGAGAGGAAATGATCATTAAGTGAGAAGGAGACAACACTTGCCCCTTTAAAACTATCCCTACTCTACCTACTCACCCACCCCTTTCAAGCTTCTTCCTAAAACAAACGTACTATATATGTATATATTATTATATTATTATTATTATTATTTATTCCACGGAATCTGCAGTGCCCGCCGTAAGACTTTTGACAGAAAACGTTCGAATATGTTTATGTTTGAAGTGCAGGATGTACCCCACAAAAATACAAAAAAAACTGGTGTGAAACACTCACACAACTTTCTCTTGCCAATGCAAATAATAATTAATAATAAACCTAACATTATTAATAAAATATTAGAAATAAACAAAAACTAACCTCAAAAACATAACCTTATTTTAATCATGAGTGAATGACGCAAAATGAAAATCAAACTCAATTTGGCTTAAAAAAAAACGGAAAATCACACTTTCACGCTAAACTAGGGTCTGTAGAGAAAAATTCTTTAATAAAAGTTGTAGATCTCTTAATTTGCTATAAATTTTATTATATACACTTTTGTCGTTAAGTGCATACTAAGGCCGAAATCTTAAAAAAATCAATTTTTCACACGTTTTCGTGAGAAAAAACAGAAAATCGTTAATTACCGCTAAAGTAAGCGTTATACAAAAAAAATACTTGAAATAAAAGTTGTAGATTTTCAAATTCTCTACAACTTTTATTGTATACAATTTTGCTCTAAAATTAATATTAAAGCCGTAATCTTAAAAAAACACTTTTTTTACGTAAAAACACCCTCACCAAGAATTCCAGCAAACATGGCGCCTACCCTATATTTTAGAGAATAAAAAATTGAGAAAATGAGGCGATTTTTAAAAAAATCGTAGGACAAATTTTTGAGAAAATCGCAAAAAAGTGTAAGATTACACGAATAAACTACTACTTCCGGTTGACCGATTTTGATGAAAATGTTGGTGTCGGGTCCGGTAGTGGTATGTAACTTAAGTTTCAAGTTTCAAGTTCGTACGATGTTCCGTTCTTGAGATATTCTGTTCACACACACACACACACACACACACATACACACAGACCAATCGCTAAAAACATGTTTTTTGGGTTCAGGGGGTCTAAAAACGTATAGATCCGGTGAAAAATCGACATGAAAATAATACTTTCCTTCCTATATATTCATATAGGCAAGAGAAAGTAAAAATAGTTATGTTTCTTGTCACATGGTCAGCCAATTAAATGACTGAACCATTTAACAATAGAAAAGGTACAGGGGTAAAAGACCCTATAGTCACTGTTATATCCTCTGAGAGTAATCAATTTCATCATTATACAGCCAGACCCTGTGGTGAATGGAATGAAGGTGTCATTTACAGGTTGGAAATTAGATGCATTTCAAAGAGCCCGACATGCTGATAAGCATACTTTTCAACTCAGTGAGGAAGGCATTACCATTAAAGGGAAATGGCATTAAAAGCCATTTCCCCTTAAACGCACAGTTCTACCAAACTGATATAATTTTTACTGAGGTCTACAACTGCCCATAACAGACAGGTGGAGTGTTAAATTATTTACACTCAATCTGTTCATTGCAGGGCTAAAATAAATAGTTCTGTTTCTTATCACATGGTCAGCCAATTAAATGACTGAATCATTTAAGAACAGAAGAGGTAGAGGTGTATTGTGACACTAATCAGAGTTATCTCCTTTGAAAGTAATGAATTTCATTGTACAGCCAGACCCTGTGGTGAATGAAGTGAAGGTGTCATTTACAGAGTGGAAAATATGTGCTTTTCAGAGAGCCCGGCATGGTGATAAGCGTACTTTTCCACTCAGTGAGGAAGGCAACGGTAAACCACCTCACTCCTCGTTTTACTTAGTAAAACCTTTAGAGGTTCAAACCAGCCTTTCGGCTGTTGACCTAAACAAAACAACGAGGTCTACAAATAAGGAGGTGGTCGTAAAAAAATCAGTTGTTCTATGATTGGGCTTATGATTGGGATTTAAAAAATGAATTTATTTTTATTCGTGCTGTAATTTCCAAGGAAATTTGGTTTATGAATGAATTTTAAATCCATGGCATTTTTAAGCCACTCTTAGAATTTAAAAAAAAATCTGGTGTGAAACACTCACACAACTTTCACTTGCCAATGCAATAATGTACAATATAACCTAACATTAGTAATAAAACATTAAAAAATAAACAAAAAACTAACCTCAATAAACATAACCTAATTTTAATCATGAGTGAAAGACCCAAAATGAAAATCGACTTCAGTTTGGATTAAAAATACGGAAAATCACTCTTTCTCACTAAACTAGGCTCCGTGGAGAAAAATGCTTTCAATAAAAGTTGTAGATCTTTTAATTTTCTATAAATTTTATTATATACACTTTTGTCGTTAAATGCATACTAAGGCCGAAATCTTAAAAAAATCGATTTTTCACACGTTTCCGTGAGAAAAACAGAAAATCGCAAATTACCGCTAAACTAAGCGTTATAAAAAAAAATGTTTGAAACAAAGGTTGTAGGTTTTTAAATTCTCTACAACTTTTATTATATAAGTTTTTGCGCTAAAATTTATATTAAAGCCGTAATCTTAAAAAAACTATTTTTTTTCGTGAAAACGGCCTCACCGAGAATTTCAGAAAACATGGCGCCTACCCTATCTTGTAGAGCATAAAAAAATGAGTAAACCAGGCGATTTTGAAAAAAATCGTAGGACCAGTTTTTGAGAAAATCGCAAAAAAGTGAAAAAATTACACGAATAAACTACTACTTCCGGTTGACCGATTTTGATGAAAATGTTTGTGTCGGGTCCGGTAGTGGTATGCAACTTAAGTTTCAAGTTTGAAGTTCGTACGATGTTCCGTTCTTGAGATATTCTGTTCACACTTACACACACACAGACCAATCGCTAAAAACATGTTTTATGGGTTCAGGTGGTCTGAAAACGTATAGATCCGGTGAAAACTCGATTTCCTGAAATCGACATGAAAACAATACTTTCCTTCCTATATATTCATATAGGCAAGAGAAAGTAATAATTGGTAATTAATTGAATGAGTGTTCAGAGGAGGATGTTCCCGGGAATCTGCAAAAACTCCAAAAATCAAAATTGGTAAAAGCCTTAACAAGATATTACGAAATAAAAAACAAAAAAAGAACACCCGTGGAAACACTAAATTTTCTCTTAACTTTTCTGTTGACAATATAAATAATTAAAAACATAACCTGATTTTAATTAGTAAGTGAATGACGCAAAATGACAATCGACCTCTGTTGTATTTAAGAAAATAATAATACGGAACATCACTAATTGACGCTAAACTAGGCTCTGCAGAAAAAATTTTTTGAAATAAAAGTTATAAATTTCTCTTTTAATTTTTTTATAACTTCAATTGCCCATAATAACAAGCAGGTGGAGTGTTAATTATTTGCACACGATCTAGTAGTTCTAGGGCTACCAAAAATAGTTCTGTTTCTTATCACATGGTCAGCCAATTAAATGACTGAAGCATCTATAAGTAGAAGAGGTAGAGGTGTAAAAGACACAAATCACAGTTATCTCCTCTGAAAGTAATGGATTTCATTATATATACAGCCAGACCCTGTGGTGAATGAATTGAAAGTGTCATTTGCAGAGTGGAAAATATACGCTTTTCAGAGGGCCCGGCATGCTGATAAGCCTATTTTTCTATTCAGTGAGGAAGGCAATTGTAAACCACCGCACTCCTTGTTTAACGTAGTAAAACCACTAGAGGTTCAAACCAGCCTTTCGTCTGATGACCTAAACGGAGTGAAATCGGGAAAATCAATAAACCAGTCCAATTAATACATCCTTTTAGTCAAATTTTAAAATAAAAACTAATAAATAACTTAAACATACTCCGGAAAAAAAAACAAAATGATAACAAGAAAACCACAAAAAAATACAACCACAAAACCGTGTTGTTTTCAAAATAAATTTAATCTTAGGAAATAAATATTTAACGTATTAAAACAAAAATCAAATTAAGTCACATAGAAGCAGTACTTTTAATAAAACTAAATTAAAAATAAAATAAGTTAAAAGTAAATTAATTATTAATGTATTATCAGAAATTCTTTATTTATTTGTTTCTTTATTTATTAAATAAATTGAATAACAGGAAATACAAATTACAAAATAAAAAATAAACCATAGTAAATAAATAAGTATAGTGAAATACATATATAATGTATTGAAGTAATAGGCTGCAAATTAATTACTTACTGTATTTATTTTTTTTGTATTTTGGATATACTAATTTGTTATATTAAATTAATTGATATATTTAAAATTAATTGGAAGATTAGTTTTTAATTCATCGTATTAATTAATTAACCCTTTTAATCCCAAATTTTTTAACTTTACACAAAACAAGTATGTGTACATTGTTTCATACACTTTACTGACATTTAAGTGAAATAAAATCACATTTAGACCTTCAGCCTTTTTTTGATGGCGTGACGACAAAAAAGTGTGACACATATTATGTCACATTGGGCTTGATGATATCAAAGTTCCCAACAATATGAATAAGTAAAAATCATGTGCAGGCTTCCAAAAACAGAATTCTCTTGCTTAGATTTGTAGCAAAGCATTATTTAAGACTTAAAACAGGTTACAATTCAAAAATATTGGTAAAATGGACAAAATCAGTATTTACAGCCTAAAAATATACTTGTATGTACATTCAACATACTCGAAGAAATGCTACTTTATTTTCGTAACTGAACACGAATATTTAAGACTAAAACTAACTTTAAAAAGAAACTAATGGTCGCGTCCGTGGCGTAGTGGTCAGCATCTTACACTGCAAAGCGGAGGTCTCAGGTTCAATTCGTGGCTAGGGTACAGAAAATTATTACACTTCACATCCAGCGCTCTTTAATCAAAAGTAGTCGCTAACAATTAAAGTTTTAATGTCTGTTATTTCACGCCAATGTGACTTCTATGCCTCACTGGGTAAGAAAGGGTTAATTAAATTACCTTTAAAATTAATGATCCTTTTTACTTTCTCTTGCCTACATGAATGTACAGGAAGGAAAGTATTGTTTTCATGTCGATTTTCCGAAATCGACTTTTCACCGGATCTACACGTTTTCAGACCCCCTGAACCCAAAAAACATGTTCTTAGCGATTGGTCTGTGTGTGTGTGTGTGTGTGTGTGTGTGTGAACAGAATATCTCAAGAACGGAACATCGTGCGATCTTGAAACTTATCTTCTGAAACTTAAGTTAGCTTGACAGATAACGCGGAATGAGCTGGTGCATTGTCTTGGTGGAGAACCCATGATTTGTCCTTCCACATTTCGGGGCGTTTTTCCTTACTCTTTGACGTAGTTTAGAAACTACCTCAAGGTAGTAATATTGATTAATTGTTTGCCCTTCAGGAATACAGTGAAGGTACACAAATCCATGGATATAAAAAAGAATCATCATTGCTTTAAATTTTGGCTTGCTCATTCGAGCATTTTTGGGTCTCGTTGAAGTTCGGCTCTTCCAGTGCATGGATTTACGCTTCGTTTCCGGATCATAAGTAAAAAACCACGTTTCATCACATGTTATTATCTTCTACGTGTTCTCTAAGGTAAAATCTACATAAAAAGGGACAAGATTTGAATCTGTGGAAGCTGTAAAAGAGAAAGCGGTACGTGTCTTGAAGGAGCTGACAGAAGATGACTTCCAGCACTGTTTCCAACAATGGGAAATTCGTATGGAGCGTTGTAGGGATAGAGAAGGAGTGTATATTGAAGGTGGCAATAAGTGATTATGTATAAAATTAAAATTAATTTTTTTACGTCAGTCTCGTTATTTAATAACCCCACCTCGTAGAGCTTTTCAAACATTAGGACGTCTTTCAAGTCGGCTACTATAGAAAAAAAATCTGGTGTGAAACACTACCACAACTTTCTCTTGCCAATGCAAATAATTAAGAATATACCAAACATAAGTAATAAAACATGGTAAATAAACAAAAAAACTAACCTCAACAAACATAACCTAATTTTAATCATGAATGAAAGGCGCAAAATGAAAATCTACCTCAGTGTGGCTTAAAAATACGGATAATCACTCGTTCACGCTAAACTAGGCTCTGTAGAGAAAAAAGCTCTAAATAAAAATTGTAGATATTTTAATTTTCTATAAATTCAATTAGGGCCTATAAACACTTTTGTCAAAAAATGCATACTAAGGCCGAAATCTTAAAAAAATCGATTTTTCATACGTTTTCGTGAGAAAAAACAGAAAATTGCTAATTATTGCTAAACTAAGCGTTATACAAAAAAATGTTTGAAATAGAAGTAGTAGAATTTTAAATTCTCTAATTTTTTATTCTATAAATGTTTGCGCTATAATACACATTAAAGCCGTAATCTGAAACAAACACTTTTTTTACGTCAAACCGCCTCACCAAGAATTTCAACAGACATGGCGCCTACCCTATCGTGTAGAGCATAAAAAATTGAGTAAACCAAGCGATTTTTAAAAAAATCGTAGGACCAGTAAAAGTGAAAAATTATACGAATAAACTACTACTTCCGGTTGACCGATTTTGATGAAAATGTTCGTGTCGGGTCCGGTAGTAGTATGTAACTTAAGTTTCAAGTTTCAAGTTCGTACGATGTTCCGTTCTTGAGATATTCTATATATATATACACACACACACTCACAGACCAATCGCTAAAAACATGTTTTTTTTGGGTTCAGGGAGTCTGAATACGTATAGATCCGGTGAAAACTCGATTTGTTAAAATCGACATGAAAACAATACTTTCCTTCCTATATATTCATATAGGCAAGAAAAAGTAAATATATTAATCCTAATGAGAATCTAATGTTAACTAAACAAGATTCAAACTTTCAACTTTTGACCTAACCATAAAACGTTTAAGAAATGACCTTTGTAATTTGCTGAACTTTGTGTCTTCTTAACATAACATACGTCATAAATAATAAAATAGTAATCTATTAATTCATTAATTAAAAATGAATTAATATTTTGATAATCACTTTAAATTAATTGTTTCGTTATTTTTACAATCGTTCATTAATTTATTTGTAACAGTCTGCATAGCTTTCTTATCATTTATACACAGTGCCTATATACTCGTATTTGTTTAACTAAATCTGTTTTCATTAATATTCTTCTGTGTATTTTTACTTTCTTTTACCTACATGAATATATAGGAAGGAAAGTATTGTATTCATGTCGATTTTTTGAAATTAAGTTTTTACCGGATCTACACGTTTTCAGACCACCTGAACGCAAAAAACACGTTTTTAACGATTGGTCTGTGTATCTGTGTGTGTATGTGTGTGTGTGTGTGTGTGTGCGCGCGTGCGTACGTGTGTGTGTGTGTGTGTGTGTGTAAACAGATTATCTCAAGAACGAAACATTGTACGAACTTGAAACTTGAAACTTAAGTTAGATACCACTACCGGACCCGATTCGAACATTTTCATCAAAATCGGTCAACCGGTAGTAGTAGTTTATTCCTGTAATTTTTCATTTTTTTGCGATTTTCTCAAAAATACTAATCAAAATACTAATGACAGAGTTATAAGAATTATAGTATTTCTACTACGATTTTTTTTTTAAAATCGCCTAGTTTAATTAAATTTTTTATGCTCTACAAGATAAGGTAAGCGCCATTTCTGCTGAAATTCTTGGTGAGGCTGTTTTCACGTAAAAAAATTGTTTTTTTAAGATTGCGGCTTTATTATTGAGATTGGTCTGTGCGACACAGATTGGTCAGTGTGTGTGTGTGTGTGTGTGTGTGTGTGTGAACATAATATCTCAAGAACGGAACATTGTTCGAACTTGAAACTTAAGTTAGATACCACTACCGGACACGACTCAAACATTTTCATCAAAATCGGTCAACCGGAAGTAGTAGTTTATTCGTAACATTTTTTCTTTTTTTGCGATTTTCTCAAAAACTGGTCCTAAATTTTTTTTTTAAATCCCCTCATATAATAATTTTTTTAGTCTGCAAGATAATATAGGCGCCATTTTTGCTAAAATGCTTTGGAAGGTTGTTTTCTCGTAAAAAAATTGTTTTTTTAAGATTGCAACTTTAATATGCATTTTAGCGCAAAAATGTATACATTTAAGTTGTTGAGAATTTTATATTCTACAACTTTTAATTCAAATATGTTTTTGTATAACGCTTAGTTTAGCGGTAATTGACGATTTTCTGTTTTTTTCTCATAAAAACGTGTAAAAAATCGATTTTTTTTAAAAGATTTTATCCTTGGTATACATTTTACGACAAAAGTGAATAATCAGATTTGTAGAAAATTAAACGATCTACACTTTTATTTAGAGCATTTTTCTCTACAGAGCCTAGTGTAGCGTGAATTGAACGTGTTTTTATTATACTAAGCTTAGAGCGATCAGTGTCGAATGGAATTTTGTTTTTGATCATGCTGTGCGTATTTTTAATTAATTCGCATGCTCACTTGTATTGCTGTTTGCCTACGTCGGAAAACTCTTAGCGTAGACAGACTCTTAAAGATTCTAGACAGATTCTAAGTAAAGCTTTCTCGACAAAAATCATTTTGTTATCATAATTTATAGTACAATCTACGCAGGAACTGTACATTTAATCAAAATAAAAAGCGAATGTTTGGCTTACAGTTAGTCTTCGTTCTTATTATCATAGTTAAAAATTATTATCTATGTGAACATTAAAAAAAAAATCTGGTGTGAAACACTCACACAACTTTCTCTTGCCAATACAAATAATTAACAATAAACCTAACATTAGTAATAAAACATTGGAAATAAACAAAAATAAAACTAACCTCAAATACATACCCTAATTTTAATCATAAATAAAAGACGTAAAATGAAAATGAACCTCAGTTAGGCTTAAAAAACGGAAAATTACTCTTTCACGCTAACTAGGCTCTGTAGAGAAAAATGCTTTCAATAAAAGTTTTTGATCTTTTAATTTCCTATAAATTTGACTATACACTTTTGTCGTAAAATGCATATTAAAGTCGTAATCTTAAAAAGCTTTTTTTTACGTGAAAACAGCCTCACCAAGAATTTCAGAAAACATGGCGCCGACCCTATCTTGTAGAGCATAACAAATTAGTAAACCAGGCGAGTTTTGAAAAAATCGTAGGACCATTTTTTTGAAAAAATCGCAAAAAAGTGAAAAATTACACAAATAAACTTCCAGTTGACCGATTTTGATTACAATGTTCGTATCGGGTCCGGTAGTGATATCTAACTTAAGTTTCAAGTTTCAAGATCGTATGGTGTTCCATTCTTGAGATATTTTGTTCACAAACACTCAGACCACAGACGAATCGCTAAAAACATTTTTTGGGTTCAGGGGGTCTGAAACGTGTACTTCCGGTGAAAAGTCGATTTCGAAAAATCGACATGAAAAAAATACTTTCCTTCCTACATATTCATATAGGCAAGAAAAAGTAAAGAAAGACCTAAATGAATAAAAACGAATGAAAAAATATACAAATCGAAATATCTGGAGCGAATTTCCTTTAGAATTAAAAATGATCAACAATAACGCGAGTGAAACAGATTGTAAAGATTCGAGAGGTATATGACAGAAAAGAGAGATACAGTTTTATACATTTCGGTTGTTTACTCTTCGTTTATGAATAAACCATGAAAGAAAGAATTTCTTTCCGTTATTTCTACACCTGCACACCATTCATTCATCCTTCCGCCGCCATTCGAAACACAAAAAAACAACAACCCGGGAATATCAAGGACAAACCGAGATCTCTTTCTAACTTGTAAAACTTCGGTTTCTTTCTGAAAGTATTCTTTAATAAATAATTTAGTATATAGGGACCAGAACTAAGACCTTAAAAATTCCGGGTGAAATAGTATCAGAGATTCTTCTAGGATTGGAAATATTTAACATAGTTTCACATCATACCTTTTAAACAAATGTATAAATAAATACCTATTCACATACTGATTTAAAAATAAACAACAAAAATCTGGTGTGAAACACTCACACAACTTTCACTTGCCAATGCAATAATGTACAATATAACCTAACATTAGTAATAAAACATTAGAAATAAACAAAAACTAACCTCAAAAAACATAACCTAATTTTAATCATGAGTAAAAGACGCAAAACGTAAATCGACCTGTTTGGCTTAAAAATACGGAAAATCACTTGTTCACACTAAACTAGGCTAAGTAGAGAAAAATGTTTTAAATAAAAATTGTAGATCTTTTAATTTCCTATAAATTTTATGAAATACATTTTGTCGTTAAATGCATACTAAGGCCGAAATCATTAAAAAAAATCGATTTTTCACACGTTTTCGTTAGAAAAAAACATAAAATTGTTAATTACCGCTACCTAAGCGTTTAATTAACGAATATTTTTATTTTAATACAAATTATATATAACTTCAAATTTAAGATTTAAATTTAAAAAATCTGGTGTGAAACACGCACACGACTTTCTCTTGCCAATGCAAACAATTAACAATAAACCTTACAATAGTAATAAAACATTAGAAATAAATAAACTAACCTCAAAATCATAACCTTATTTCAATCATTTGAGAAACACGCAAAATGAAAATCGACCTCAGTTCGGCCTAAAAATACGGAAAATCACTCTTTCTCTCTAAACTAGGCTCTGTAGAGAAAAATGCTCGCAATAAAAGTTGTAGATCTTTTAATTTCCTATACATTTTATTTAATACACTTTTGTCGTAAAATGCATTCTAAGACTGAAATCTAAAAAAAAATCGATTTTTCACACGTTTTCGTGAGAAAAAAACAGAAAATCGCTAATTACCGCTAAACTAAGCGTTATAAAAAAAATGTTAAAAATAAAACTTGTAGAATTTTTAATTCTCTACAACTTACAATTCTCTACAACTTATTCTCTACAACTTTATTATGTAAATTTTTGCGATAAACTGCATATAAAAGCCGTAATATTAAAAAAACTATGTTTTTACGTGAAAACAGCCCCACCCAGAATTTCAGTAAACATGACGCCTACCCTATCTTGTAGAGAATAAAGAATTAAGTAATCCAGGCGATTTTAAAAAAAATCGTAGGACCAGTTTTTGAGAAAATCGCAAAAAAGTGAAAAATTATACGAATAAACTACTACTTCCGGTCGACCGATTTTGATGAA
Organism: Catonia carolina; assembly: GCA_035578175.1. Lineage (NCBI taxonomy): Eukaryota > Metazoa > Arthropoda > Insecta > Hemiptera > Achilidae > Catonia > Catonia carolina. The sequence continues at coordinate 3,993,030 of JAQMRL010000006.1, read as the reverse complement.
AATGTTCGTGTCGGGTCCGGTAGTGGTATGTAACTTAAGTTTCAAGTTTCAAGTTCGTACGATGTTCCGTTCTTGAGATATTTTGCACACACACACGCACGCTCGCTCGCTCGCACGCACGCACGCACGCACGCACGCACACACACACACACACACACACACACACACACACACACACACACACAGACCAATCGCTAAAAACATGTTTTTTGGGGTTCAGGGGGTCTGAAAACGTATAGATCCGGTGAAAACGCGATTTCGAAAAATCGACATGAAAACAATACTTTCCTTCCTATATATTCATATAGGCAAGAGAAAGTAAAAAACCCACCGGATTGGTCTAGAGGTAAAGTCGTCGCCAAAATCAGCTGTATAACAGCTGATTTTCAGGGACGAAGGTTCCGTATATCCTTGTAAAGATAGTTACTTTTATACGGATTTGAATACTAGACAGTGGGTACCGTAGTTTACTTTGATGGTTGGGGTTTAATTAACCAAACTCTCTCAGGAATGATCGGCCTGGGTCTGTACAAGACTACACCTCATTTACACGTCATACACATCATCCTCATCTCATTGGGTCATGGGGTTGCTTATTGTTCTAAATTGAACAGATTGCAACGTAGACTACACAAATTAGAAATCAAAAAAATTAAAAAAATTAAAAAACAAGACTAATAAAGAATTTCTGATAATATAGTTTATGGTAAATTTAATAGTAAATTCTTATCATTAAATTTTATGCTAATACACGAGACATTTTTTTAAAAGAAAAAGCCGTTTGAAAATCATTTATAAATACTGTATTAATAAATAATTAAACAGTTTATGGTTGTTATTGTGTTTTATCTGATTATAATATTTTTATCAAGAACTGTTTTATGTTAAACAACAACTTAATTTGATACGCTGCATTATTAATTATGTGTATTTTTATCAAAAATGGTATTATTGTTTTAATTTTTTTTTAAATCTTGGAGTCTAAAATAAAATCTGTACAATACTAAATTAAACAGCTATATCACCAAACACGTGGGTTCTTTATTTTCGCTGCATTTAATGAAACTAACCCATAACAGATAGATAGAAAGTTAAATTATTTCCACTCGATCTGTTAATTCGAGGGCTATAAAAAATTGTTGTGTTTCTTGTCACATGGTCACCCAATAATGTTGTTTATGTCATCAGCCGAAAAGCTGGTTTGAACCTGCATAGGTTTTACTAAGAATAATAAGGAGTGAGGTGGTTTACCATGCCTTCCTCATTGAATAGAAAAATGTGCTTATCAGCATGCCGGGATCTCTGAAAAGCACGTATTTACCATTCTGCATATGACACGTTCACTTCATTCACCACAGGGTCTGGCTGTATAATGAAATCCATTACTTTCAGATGAGATAACTCTGATTAGTGTCTTTTACATCTCTACCTCTTTTGTTCTTAAATGATTCTGTCATTTAATTGGCTGACCATATGATAAGAAACAGAACTATTTATTTTTATGACTGAAGAATTTAAGAACAGAAGAGGTAAAGGTGTAAAAGACACTAGTCACAGATATCTCCTTTCAGAATAATCAATTTCATCATTATACAGCCAGACCCTGTGGTGAATGAAGTGAACGTGTCATTTGCAGGGTGGAAAGTAGATATTTTTCAAAGGTCCTGGTATGATGATAAGCATACCTTTCAACTCAGTGAGGTAGGCACCGGTAAACCACCTAACTCTTCATTTTACTTAGTAAAATTTCTAGAGGTTCAAACTAACCTTTCCGGGTAATGACCTAAACAACACGTGGGTGGTGTTTTATTTAAAGTAATCGACAAATTTCGGTATTTGAAGATAAGATATTTGAAAAAGGAGAAGAACAACAAACGATATGTATAATTCAGTACATAATGTATATATTGTCCATACAGACAGGTGGAGTGCCAAATTATTTACACTCAATCTGTTAGTTGCAGGGCTAAAATTAATAGTTCTGTTTCTTATCACATGGTCAGCCAATTAAATGACTTAATCATTTAAGAACAGAAAAGGTAGAGGTGTAAAAGACACTAATCAGAGTTGTCTCCTCTGAAAGTAATGAATTTCATTATACAACCAGACCCTGTGGTGTATGAAGCGAAAGTGTCATTTGCAGAGTGGAAAATATGTGTTTTTCAGAGGGCCTGGCATGCTGATAAGCATACTTTTCCACTCAGCGAGGAAGGGAATGGTAAACCATCTCACTCCTCGTTTTACTTAGTAAAACCTCTACAGGTTCAAACCAGCCTTTCGGCTGATGACCTAAACTACCCAATTAAATGACTGAATCATTTAAGAACAGAAGAGGTAGAGGTGTAAATGACACTAATCAGAGTTATCTCCACTGAAAGTAATTAATTTCATTATAGAGCCAGACCTTGTAGTGAATGAAGTGAAAGTGTCATTTGCAGAGTGGAAAATATGTGCTTTTTAGAAGACCCGGCAAGCTGATAAGCATACTTTTCCACTCAGTGAGTTGTGGCAATGGTAAAGCACCTCACTCCTCGTTTTACTTAGTAAAACCTCTACAGGTTCAAACCAGCCTTTCGGCTGATCACCTAAACTGTTGCTGTTAGGTCATCAGCCGAAAGGCTGGTTTGAACCTCTAGAGGTTTTACTAAGTAAAACGAGGAGGAGTGAGGTGGTTTACCATTGCCACAACTCACCGAGTGGAAAAGTATGCTTATCAGCATGCCGGGCCCTCTGAAAAGCACATATTTTCCACTCTGCAAATGACACCTTAACTTCATTCACTACAGGGTCTGGCTGTATAATGAAATCCATTACTTTCAGACGAGATAACTCTGATTAGTGTCTTTTACACCTCTACCTCTTCTGTTCTTAAATGATTCAGTCATTTAATTGGCTGACCATGTGATAAGAAACAGAACTATTTATTTCAGCCCTGCAACGAACAGATTGGGTGTAAATAATCTGACACTCCACCTGTCTGTTATGGGCAAGACCTAAACTATAATATGAGAGTAACGGTAACTTGAAAGAACTTATGGTCGTAACATCAAGGTAAAAAATACTACAATATAGGGTGATTCACGAAGATATGGAGAAACTTTGGGAGCCCATTGTACATGTAAAAATAATGAAAAAAGTTTATATAAACATGGGTCCGGAAATGCATCGTTAACGAGTTACGGCTAGCGAAAGATTTCAGCACACCAGGTGAAATGAGGTATTCCTGGAATTCTGGTAAGGTAGATTAAGGGGCGAATTCAATCATTTCTTATGGTTTTTGATCTGATAAATTGAATAAAACAGGTCCCAGAACTGTAAGTTAAATAGTTTTTGAGAAAACCAGTGTCAAATGCAAAAAATGGAGTGAAAAAAAACATATTTTTTCATCTTAGTTTTTCCGGTTAATATTTTACTTTGTACTGTTATGAATAAAAATTCATTTAATCAAACATCTATTCGCTTTCTGTGAACTTAATTTACACCGGTTTGTTCAGAATAAAATTTTCTACATGTTTTATTCAAAAATTTTAACTGTTTCTTGGTGAAATAACAAAGTTATTCTTGCCCAAAGATGAAAAAATGTGTTTTTCACTCCACTTTTTGCATTTGACACTGGTTTTCTTAAAAACTATTTAACTTACAGTTCTGGGTTCTGTTTTATTCAATTTATCAGATCAAAATCTATAAGAAATGATTGAATTCGCCCCTTAATCTACCTTACCAGAATTCCAGGAAGACCTCATTTCACCTGGTGTGCTGAAATCTTTCGCTAGCCGTAACTCGGTAACGATGCATTTCCGGACCCATGTTTATATAAACTTTTTTCATTATTTTTACATGTACAATGGGCTCCCAAAGTTTCTGCATATCTTCGTGAATCACCCTGTATAAATAAAATAATTATTTCAAAACGGATTTTACTTTAAATAAATGTCTCGTATAATGTTATTACTATGAAATTTAAATAAAAATCAAGTTAATTAAGTAAATTCAAATAAAATAAATAAATTTATAAATTGCTCACAGAATGCGTAATGCTGAACCTGAAGAAGCTGTCTTAGAATCAAACTGAACGCAGCACATACCAAAAAGAAAATTAAATAAAAATGAAAAACATATAAATATTATTTTAAAACACTCACGTTAATGAACCATTTCTCAAAAGATAAATCATTATAAATAAACAAATAAAACACTTATCACACTTTTTAAAGTAAAAAAAAAAACCACACACGCGAGTTAAATAATTATTTATTTATTTATAAATGAAACAACGTTAAATGAAAAATTATAAAAATAAAAACATGAAAACAGCTCTGCTGTGTAGTAAAACGAAATACCGCGATACGTACATACAGCCAGCTTGCCTGCCAGTTTGCCCGACTAACAAGTAACAATCATGGGAGAGAACACAACGCGATCCCTAGAGGCTCCGACAACCTAACAGCTGTTTTTTAAAAAAGAGGGGGAACTATCATTAACGTCATCTATTACGTCATAGACGTTTTAACACACACACATATACACATGTGTAAGATTTACTTCGTTTATATACATCAATGTAGGTACTGGTTGTTCAAAAAATAATACTGACATTTTTATAACCGTTTATATGATTCAGTACAAATTTTTACTTTCTCTTACCTATATGAATAGAAAGGAAGGATAGTATTGTTTTCATGTCGATTTTAAGAAATCGAGTTTTCACCGGATCTACACGTTTTCAGACCCCCCTGAACCCAAAAAACATGTTTTTAGCGATTGGTGTGTGTGTGTGTGTGTGTGTGTGTGTGTGTGTGTGTGTGTGTATGTGAACAGAATATCTCAAGAACATAATCGTTCCGTTCTTGCGGTAATTAGCGATTTTCTGTTTTTTCTCAAGAAAAGGTGTGAAAAATCGATTTTTTTTAGATTTCGGCCTTAGTATGGTTATTTATGACAAAAGTGTTTCTAATCGAATTTATAGAAAATTAAAAGAACTAAAACTTCCATTCAGAGCATTTTTCACAACAGAGCCTAGTTTAGCGTAAAAGAGTGATATTCCGCATTTTTAAGGCAAACTGAGATCGATTTTCATTTTGCGTCTTTCATATATGATTAAAATTAGGTTATGTTTATTGAGGATAGTTTTTTGTTTATTTCTAATGTTTTATTACTAATGTTAGGTTTATTGTTAATTCTTTGCACTGGCAAGAAAAAGTTGTGAGAGTGTTTCACACCAGATTTTTACTAAATATAAAAATCTGGTGTGAAACACTCACACAACTTTCTCTTGCCAATGCAAAAAAAGTTTAAACAATATAACCTAACATTAGTAATAAAACATTAGAAATAAACAAAAAAACTAACCTCAAAAATCATAACCTTATTTTAATCATGAGTGAAAGACGCAAAATGAAAATCTATTACGTCATAGACGTTTTAACACTCACACGTATACACATGTGTAAGATATACTTCGTTTATATACATACATCTATGTAGATACTGGTTGTCCAAAAAATAATACACACATTTTTAAATGTTCAATATAAATTTTTACTAATGATAAAAATCTGTTGTGAAACACTCACACAACTTTCTCTTGCTAATTCGAAACAAAAATTTAAACAATATAATCTAATATTAGTAATAAAACATTATAAATAAACAAACTGCCATAACAGATAGGTGGAGTGTCAAATTATTTGCATTCAATCTGTTAGTTGCTGAGCTAAAATAAATAGTTCTGTTTCTTATCACATGGTCAGACAACTAAATGACTGAATCATTTAAGAACAGAAGAGGTAGAGGTGTAAGAGACACTAATCAGAGTTATCTCCTCTGAAAGTAATTAATTTCATTATACAGTCAGACCCTGTGGTGAATGAAGTGAAGGTGTCATTTACAGAGTGGAAAACATGTGCTTTTCAGAGGGCCCGGCATTCTGATAAGCATAATTTTCCACTCAGTGAGGAAGGCAACTGTAAACAACCTCACTCCTCGATTTACTTAGTAAAACCTCTACAGGTTCAAACTAGCCTTTCGGCTGATGACCTAAACAACAAATAAACAAAAAACTAACCTCAAAATACATAACCTTATTTTAATCATGAGTGAAAGACGCAAAATAAAAAACCGACCTGTTTGGCTTTAAAATACGGAAAATCACTCTTTCACGCTTAACTAGGCAGAGTACACAAAAATGCTTATAAAAGTTGCAGATCTGTTAATTTCGTATAAATTTTATTATATACACTTTTGACGTAAAATGCATAATAACGCCGAAATCTTAAAAAAAATAGATTTTTCACACGTTTTCGTGAGAAAAAAACGGAAAATTGCTAATTACCGCTAAACTAAGCGTTATACAAAAAAATGTTTAAAATAAAAGTTGTAGGATTTTAAATTCTCTACAACTTTTATTATATACATTTTTGCGGTAAAATAGATAATAAAGCCGCAATCTTAAAAAAACAATTTTTTAACTTGAAAACAGCCTCACCGAGAATTTTGGCAAACATAGCGCCTACCCTATCTTGTTGAGCATAAAAAAATTAAGAAAATGAGGCAATTTTTTAAAAAATCGTAGGTCTAGTTTTTGAGGAAATCGCATAAAAATGAAAAATGACACGAATAAACTACTACTTCCCGTTGACCGATTTTTATGAAAATGTTCGTGTCGGGTCCGGTAGTGGTATGTAACTTAAGTTTTAAGTTTCAACTTCATACAGTGTTCCGTTCTTGAGATATTTTGTTCACACACACACATACCAATCACTAAAATCATGTTTTTTGAGTTCAGGGGGTCTGAAACATTGTAGATCCGGTGAAGAGTGAATATCTTAAAATGGACATGAAAACACATTCGTGTTTCCTTCTTTCTTTCCTTCCTAAATATATATTCATATAAGCAAGAAAAAGTAAAAAGTGTTAATTAAAAATTATTTTGAACACCCTGTGAATAATACTATGTTTTTCTGTTTCATTGAAGTAAAGGCAGTGTTTAAGTGAGTATTGACACACACACGCACATTTTCAAGATGAGTTTAGAAAATACAGCAGTAGTATACAAGTATGAATAGACAGTATAGCATAGCAAGTAGAACATAAAAGTGATAATTTTGATAACCGTTATCTTTACTTCGTATGTAACCTATGCCTACTGTTATAATCAATGTTCAACTAAAATTAAAATTATTCTTAGTTATGGACATGTAACCCTTTATAGGTCTTTGGTAAGTATACTTACCAGTGGCAATGAGGTCGATTTTATTTAAGAATAAGCTATGCAGTTGAACCCTATTGGCATTTTATGGCTTTATATAGGGTGATTCAAAAAGAGCGCCGGTTTTGATATATCAAATTAAGAGATTTATTTTATTGAAAAACTGAAAATAAATCCATCAACAAGTTCATCTTATCTTCCGATTTCATGTATGAAAAATGATGTCATGCATGTGTCCTCCTCTACTGCGCTGGCACGCATCAACTCTGTCCATGAAATTGGATATTACTGCACGACAAGTTTCGACTT
>JAQMRL010000006.1:3905514-3980514 GCA_035578175.1 Catonia carolina | reverse complement strand
CAACAAAATCCGGTGTGGAACAATCACATGACTCTCTCTTGCCAATGTTGATACTGAACCGTATAACCTATGTTTAATTATGAGTAAACAATGTAAATAAAAAAAATCTGGTGAGAAACACTCACACAACTTTATCTTGCCAGAGCAAATATTTTAAAATAAACCAAACAGTAGTACTAAAACATTAGAAACAAACAAAAAACTAACCTCAAAAAACAGAACCTTATTTTAATCATGAGTTTTTTAATCAAGACGCAAAATGAAAATCGACCTCAGTTTGGCTTAAAAATACGGAAAATCACTCGTTCACGCTAAGCTAGGCTCTGTAGTGAAAAATGTATTAAATAAAAGTTGTAGATCTTTTAATTTCCTATAAATTTGATTACATACACTTTTTCGTAAAATGCATACTAAGACCGAAATCTTCAAAAATCGATTTTTTACACGCTTTCGTGAGAAAAAAATAGAAAATTGCTAATTACCGCTAAACTGTGCGTTATACAAAAAAAAGTTTGAAATAAAAGTTGTAGGATTTTAAATTCTCTTCAACCTTTATTACTTATATACATTTTTGCGCTAAAATGCATATTAAAGCCAAATTAAAAAAATGCATATGAAAAAACAAATTTTTACGAGAAAACCGCCTCACCAAGCATTTCAGCAAACATGGCGCTTATTCTATCTTGTAGAGCAAAAAAATTTTGTAAATGAGGCGATTTTTTAAAAAAATCGTAGGACCCGTTTTTTGAGAAAATGTCAAAAAATTGAAAAATGACACGAATAAACTACTACTTCCGGTTGACCGATTTCAATGAAAATATTTGTGTCGGGTCCTTTATTAGTATCGAACATAAGTTTTAAGTTTCAAGTTCGTACTATGTTCCGTCCTTGTGACATTCTGTTCACACACACACACGCACACAAATCGCTATAAACATATTTTTTGGATTAAGTGGGTCTGTTGACGTGTAGATCCGGTGAAAACTCGATTTTGAAAAATCGACATGAAAACAATACTTTCCTTCTTATATATTCATATTGGCAAGAGAAAGTAAAAATGTATATAAAATTGACTAATTTAGTTTATACAGTATAAATTATTTGCAATTATAAATTCATAATTTAAAAGCCTCTATATACAAGTTAAAATAAATTACAATTTATTTGACGGAAGTTGTAAATACTAATATTAAGAGCATAGTTAAGCCATTTTATGAAGTTATGCGGGTCTAATCTAATGGTTTATAAGTCTCTAATATAATGCACTTATAATAAATAGCGTTAAGTTCGCTGTAAATTATTCTCGTATCAACAAACTAAGATATCAGAATAATGTCTTGATTTAAAAACAAAAACAAACTAACAAAAAATACTAAGTTTTATTTATTTTTTACTTTTTCCCGCACTATTTATATTATTATTTTGTTTTTAATTCCTAGTAGGTATGTGTACGTTGCAATCTGTTCAATTCAGAACAATAAGCAACCTCATGACCCAATGAGATGAGGATGATGTGTATGAAGTGTAAATGAGGTGTAATCTTGTACATACTCAGGCCGAACATTCCTGAGAAAGTATGGTTAATTAAACCCCAACTATCAAAGTACACCGGTAACCACTGTCTAACATTCAAATCCGTATAAAAGTAACTACCTTTACTAGGATTTGAACCAGGAACCTTCGTCACCGAAAATCAGCTGTTAAACAGCTGATTTTGGCGACGACTTTACCTCTAGACCAACCCGGTGGGGTATTTATATTATGAGTTCATAAATAGGTAGGTGGAGTGTTAAATAAATTGCACTCGATCTGTTGGTTCCAGGGCTACAAAAAATACTTTTGTTTCTTATCACATAGCCAATTATATGACTGAACTATTTAAGAACAGAAGAGGTAGAGGTGTAATAGACACTACTGTCCATTTCTTTATTATAGATACCCGAGTTTGGAGCCTTGATTCTTCAAAACCGCTGTCACCGGATGGCGACAATAAGTGGCAAACCTTATTTATTTGGTGGCCCTGAAAAGGGCCGTTTAAGCGTCGGTCGTAGTCGTCGTGGCGGTCGAGGCTGGACGACACGGCGTGTCGTCGTCCAGTGGAGACATCATCTTCTTCCCTCGCAGTAGTGCGTCGATAGCTGCTTCGTCGGGTCCGATGGGGGTAAGGCTCGGTCGAGGGACCGCTGTGGGCATCGCTCGCTTCAGTGGGCGATGACGGTCCGGTCGACGGCTTACGGTGACGGGTCGGCGAGCGGAAGTATCACCTTCTCTCTTGCGGGATCGTCGATTAGTCTTCGCTGGAGTCCAGCAGCCGTGTGCCGTGGTGGACGTCTTGTCTGTTGTCTGGTTCGAAGTGAATCCCTCGGTATCGTGATCGGAATTGAATCGCCCGGCTCAGTGCAGCGCTCTTTGTACAGTCGCCGAGAGCGCTGTGGTAGAGAGCGGCTACTGGCTTGGCTTTAATGGCAAAGGCCTCTGTCGGTGTGGAGCCGAAAGGTTTGTCGGTGCGCCGACAAAGACTGGGAGAACTATTGAAGGCCGGCAACACAGTAAATGATTTATTAGAAGCGGTGGCGGTGACAGTACTATAGGCTACACCAAAATTTAGCTGATTTAAATCTGCGTTGTTACATGTTAGTTTCATATTTTTTGCGTTTATTAATATTCCAATATCAGATGAGATAAAAAGAGCCGGTTTTCTTGTTACTGCAACACATTGGATGCATTTTGAGGCTTATAACTCAAAAATTGCTCGACCGATTTATTTGAGATTTCGCCGGAGTATAAACCTGTATGTTTTTATTGTACGTACGAAATTTCAGATTTTTAGTTTATTTAAATTTTGAGTTATCAGTAAAATTCTGAATCCCTGTTAAATCCGTAACCGCTCAATAATTCAACAATTTCAAAAAACCATTTTATTCAGTATAAAATAAATAATACAAATTCATTAATATTATAACAGAATCGACTAGATGGATCGCGAATGTTCCAGAATTCCATTCATAAAAATAGTTAAGGAATAATAAAAATATCAACACGCAATAGCAGCAATAAATTACAGTTTTAACAATAAAGGGTACGCCTATTATAAAAGGTTATTGTGTACAGCTATTTTTATGAAGTTGTTTATGAGGTTGTTTACATTTTCTATTTACAATAGTTGACTTGTTTAAAATGGATTTTTCTAGCATTCATTAATAAAGAGTTATTTTTGTACTTTATGGTTTCTCTACTTTGTTCTGGAATGATCTTTTATAAACAGGTATAAAAGAGACCCCCGAGTGCGGTCAGAGTAGTATCCGTTTTATCTTCGACAAGCGATTATCGGGTTGTTATTTAGCAGGTTAACTATTCCGAGCATTGTTTGGTCGACGACTGTTATACTGCCTTTGTTATATGTGTATTGTGTAAAGTCTTTTTGTGAGTGTATTGTAAAGTTAATGTGTAGTTTTTGTGGAATTCAGTTTCTGTGTTTTTGTATGTTTGTGTAATCTATAAAAGTGATTGTAAGTGATTTATTGTTAATTATCTATTCTAAGTGAATTATTAAATCATTTATTGTATTACTTACGTATTTTTCGGACGATAAGACGCATCGGACGATAAGACGCACCCTTGTTTTTCAAGGCATAAATTATCTAAGAATTATTTTAACTGATTTTAATTAGTTTTTTAATACAGGTAAATGTGTGATTTCTTTATTTGAAAAACAGCAAGTACAGAAAATACAATATATTTAATTATTTTATAGTCATAAAATTACAAAAAAACATGGATATAGAAAGTGTAAGTACGTAAATTACTACTATCGGTTTCATAATCATAGACACCCGAGTTTGAACCCAAAGCATTTCCATAACTTTGAGTCGGATTTCAACATACTCTACATCAAAATTTGGCTCATTCTTTTCTGCTTTGACTTATAATAGTCATATATTTTTAATGTTGTTTAAAAGTTGCCATATCGAGGTTGGAAGACAAAAAGACCCGGGTTTTTTGATACCACAACAAATTTCATGCGTTTAGAGGCGTGTAACTCGATAAATACTTGACCAAAAAGTTTGAAATTTTAACACAACATAGACAATTATATTATTACAGCGTGTACAAAATTTCAAATTCATACGTTATTTAAATTTTTATTTATTAATAATATTCAGAACCCTTGCTATCTCGGTAACCACACGATCGTTCGGCTCGGGCAAACTATCGTTTTATTAAGCGTAAAAAACTTAGTACAGATATGTTAACATGAAATATCGATTGGCCAATGTTGTGGTAGAATTTTTAGAATTTTGAAAAAAATAGATGGGTAATGCGGGAGGTGGGTGTTACTATCCATGTTGCTAGTTTGTGTACGTGACATCGTGTCGGACTGTCTACCTGAACTGACATACTGCATTGTCAAATCAGGTGGACAATCAGATTCATGCAACATGGTTAGTCTAATAGTAATTACTGATAATCCAATTTTTCAATTGTGCTTCAAATTGTGGCCATTTGACAGCATGAGTTCGAAATTTACTGGTATGTTTCTTATTATCTGCCTTGAGTAATGAATCTTTTTGTTTCCGCCATTCCCGAATCATTTTCTCTGTTGGAGGAGGTAAAAAATGCCTTTCTACTGCCCGAATGCCATTATATTTTGCATATTGAACCAGTTTTAATTTAAAACGAAAGAGTACAAAACTTGTTTCACATTTTAAAATGCTATGATATTTACCGTAAGTAATATCGATACAGAAACTACTGTGTATGCTTAGAATCTTTAAGACGATACAGTTTAAAAACTACGGTACATCCTTTATCATTGTATGTTTTGTTTTGAAATCTCTCCCTAGTTATTGAACGTGTTTCAGTTGAGTAGGGTAGTTTATAGAAAGCATCCGCCCTGAAATGTAGTTCAGGGTAGTTCGGACCATAAGACGCATGGTAATTTTTAGGTCATTTTCCTACGGAAAAAAGTGCGTCTTATCGTCCGGAAAATACGGTAATTATAATTAGATTAATCATTTATTTTGTAATCTTTTAGTGAAATAAATATTTATAATTGTAAACTTTAGTGTATTAATTATTTAATTACCTAGATCCCGAAACGGACCTTAGCAATAAGTGTCACAATATTATGGAACAGCGATTGGACCAATTATTTAGTAGAATTTTTTAAATACAGTGATCCCTTGGTATCCGCGGGTTTAAGTTATCCGCGGTCTTTGTCCGTGAGCCTAAAACCTTAAAATACGTACGTTTTCTCACCTTGTGTACACCGTACTTGGTTGGGAAGTCATACGATTCTGAAAACATGTGTTTGAATAAATGTTTTGGCATCCGTATCTTGTTGAGTGACACACTAGTATGGCGACGGCCGCCATGAGCCAAGCTAAATTTCCGCGTAATGTACGTAGTGAGCCAGTCACCGGGTACCGGGCTCCGCCAGTAACACCCCACCCTCACCGCCATACGTACGCCCAGGCACCATACTGTAATTTCTCCGTACTTTTTCCTCCATTGGTCAGTTTAACTTTACCGTACGTACGTACAGTTCTTTGTGTGTTCGACGATCCTAAAACGAAGCCAAGCATTTCTTCACAAACCATCAACGGATCCTCAGCATTGCAACGTATTGGCTGACCATGTGTTGGAGACGGATCCAGCCATGAAAAGGGCACTTCAATTCAAAAGAAGACTCAGGAGCTGATGATACCATACGAAGAAGTCCACAAGTAGTTTTAAAAGATTAAGAAGAAGCAAAGAGCCACAACTAACTATTGAGGAGACAACTGACTTGAGGAGGGTAGTGGGCCTGATGACTGGTCATTGTAATCTTGGGTATCATTTATCCAAGATAGGAGTTGCTGAAGAGAGCCTGTGTAGATTCTGTCATGAGGCAGAAGAGAAGGCTGAGCATATTTTATGCAGCTGCAAAGTGGTTGGCTGCAAAAGAAGAGCGCTGATGGGTAAGGACGTGTTAACACCTTCTCAGGTAAGTGCACTAGATCCTAGGCAGATCGTGCGCTTTATTGAAAGTGTGGGTCTTGCATAAATAAGGAATAGGGGCAATCACAAAAGATCTTTTAGGTCGCGGTGAGGAGGGGCTGCAGAAGCCTGAACGCCCTGGTTGTAAAGACGAAGAAGAACTATTTTAAAGCAACTTAAATTTTTTATGCGTACAGTACTGAATTTATTAAATATTCATAGATTATAATAATGGTAAAATGTTCCTAAAACTATAAAACACTTAAAACGACTACAGGACTTTACCTTTAGAACCTAACCCCCATCTTTTTGTTCATATAAGGTATCATTATCCGCGGTTTTACTAACCGCGGTAACCCTCCAGAACGTAACCCCCGCGGTTAACGAGGGATTACTGTATTAGTAAAATTCTGAATCCCTGTTCCTCCTCCGGACCGCTCCGTAACTCCATAACCGCTCATTGATTCAGCAATTTCAAAAAACCATTGTATTCAGTATAAAAAAAAATCTGGTGTGAAACACTCACACAACTTTCTCTTGCCAATAGAAATAATTAACAATAAACCTAACATCAGTAATAAAAAATTAGAAATAAACAAAAAACTAACCTCAATAAACATAACCTAATTTTAATCATGACTGAAAGACGCAAAATGAAAATCAACCTCAGTTTGGCTTAAAAATACAGAAAATCACTCTTTCACGCTAAACTAGGCTCTGTAGGGAAAAATGTTCTAAATAAAAGTTGCAGATCTTTTAATTTTCTATAAATTTGATTATATACACTTCTAAAATGCATACTAAGGCCGAAATCTTAAAAAAATCGATTTTTCTCACGTTTTCGTGAGAAAAAAAACAGAAAATTGCTAATTACTGCTAAACTAAGCGTTATACAAAAAAATGTTTGAAATAAAAGTTGTAGGTTTCTAAATTTTCTACAACTTTTATTATATAAATGTTTTCGCTAAATTGCATATTTAAGCCGTAATCTTATAAAAACTTTGTTTTTACGTAAAAACAGCCTCACCCAGAATTTCAGCAAACATGACACCTAACCTATCTTGTATAGAATAAAAAATTGAGTAAATGAGGCGATTTTTTAAAAAATCGTAGGACCAGTTTTTGAGAAAATCGCAAAAAAGTGAAAAATTATACGAATAAACTACTACTTCCGGTTGACCGATTTTGATGAAAATGTTCGTGTCGGGTCCGGTAGTGGAATGTAACTTAAGTTTCAAGTTTCAAGTTCGTACGATGTTCCGTTCTTGAGATATTCTGTTCACACACACACACACTCACAGACACACACACAGACACACACACACACAGATCAATCGCTAAAAACATGTTTTTTTGGTTTCAGGGGGTCTGAAAACGTATAGATCCGGTGAAAACTCGATTTCGAAAAATCGACATGAAAACAATACTTTCCTTCCTATTTATTCATATAGGCAAGAGAAAGTAATAATACAAATTCATTAATATTATGGAACAGCGATTGACCAGTTTATTCGGTAGAATTTTTAATATTTAAAAAAATTTAAGAAAACTAACGAGGTTTGCCGTACGTGTGTGTTTAAAAATATTTGCGAGTGTTTATATAATTTATCCTTTAATCAATTATGAAATGCAAAAGGCATTAATTTTCCTCACCTTGTCCATGTCCTTCGCTTACCCTATCAAGTGACTAAACTTAAGTTATGACGTCAGAGGTGGATTAAACGCACCAGTATTAGATAAAAATAAGTCACAACCGCATTAATAACGATGCTTATTACTGCTTAAACAGGATATCATAAAATGGGTGACCAAAAAGTTAATTTATTCCACTTTTTAATTTCTCTTGCCTTTATGAATATATAGGAAGGAAAGTATTTTTTATCATGTCGCTTTTAACAAATCCACTCTTCACCGGATCTACACGTTTTCAGACCTCCTGAACCCCAAAAACATGTTTTTTAGCGATTGCTTTCTCTCTCTCTCTCTTTCTCTCTGAGTGTGCGCGTGTGTGTGCGTGTGTGTGTGCGCGCGCGCGCGCGCGTGTGTGTGTGTGTGTGTTTGTGTGTGTGTGTGTGTGTGAACAAATATCTCAAGAACGGAACATCGTACGAACTGGATACTTAAAACGTAACTTTTTTTTTTCTACAGAGCGTAGTTTAGCGAGAAAGAGCGTTTTTTCCGTATTTTTAAGCCAAACTGAAGTTGCTTTTCATTTTGTGTCTTTCACTCATGATTAAAGTTAGGTTATGTTTATTGAGGTTAGTTTTTTGTTTATTTCTAATGTTTTATTACTAATGTTAGATTATATTGTTACTTATTTGCATTGGCAAGATAAAGTTGTGTGAGTGTTTCACACCATATTTTTTATCGTAATCAACGGTAAGTCTGTTTTTTACTTTCGCTTGCCCATATGAATATATAGGAAAGAAAGTATTGTTTTCATGTCGATTTTTCGAAATCGAGTTTTCACCGGATCTATACGTTTTCAGACCACCTGAACCCATAAAACATGTTTTTAGCGATTGGTCTGTGTGTGTGTCTGAACAGAATATCTCAAGAACGGAACAACGTACGAACTTGAAACTTGAAACTTAAGTTACATACCACTACCGGACCCGACACGAACATTTTCATCAAAATCGGTCAACCGGAAGTAGTAGTTTATTCGTATAATGTTTTACTTTTTTGCGATTTTCTCAAAAACTGGTCCTACGGTTTTTTTTAAATCGCCTGGTATATTCAATTTTTTATTCTCTACAAGATAGGGTAGGCGCCATGTTTGCTGAAATTCTTGGTGAGGTTGGTTACACGTAAGAAAAGTGTTTTTTTTTTAAGATTACGGCTTCAATATGTATTATAGCGCAAAAATTTATATAATACAAACAAATAGAGCATTTAAAATCCTACAACTTTTCTTTAAAACATTTTTTTCTACAACGCTTAGTTTAGCGGTAATTAGCAATTTTCTGTTTTTTTCTCACGAAAAAGTGTAAAAAATCGATTTTTTTAAGATTTTGGCTTTAGTATGCACATTTACGACAAAAGTGTCTATATTTTAATTTGTAGGAAATTAAAAGAACTACAACTTTTAATTTCAGCATTTATCTCTACAGAGCTTACCTTAGCGTAAAAGAGTGATTTTCCATATTTTTAAGCCTAACTGAGGTCGATTTTCATTTTCCGTCTTTCACTCATGGTTATGTTTTTTGAGGTTAGTTTTTTGTTTATTATTAATGTTAGGTTATATTGGTCATTATTTGCAGTGGGAAGAGAAACTTGTGTGAGTGTTTCACAACAAATTTTTTATCGTAATAAACTGCAAGTCTGTTTATTTGAGGATTTGTTTTGCTAACCGCCTTTGGTCTTAGTTAGTCCGAATGAACGAAGTTGCACTGTATTACATAACACCACTGTATTATAGTAGTGGCATGATTATACAGAATCTGTAGAAAACATAAGACTGATAAGAAAAATACTGTTTGTTACAAGTACACTTGCTTTTAAGCTGTCATAAATTTAATGACACTTTTATGGTATTTTCTTGTAAATTGCATTACCAAGTAAGAAAACGCGTAATTTACTTAAACTACGATTCAGGGGTTTTTTGTTATTTATATTTCATTTTAACACGTTTTTCTACTTTCTTTTATCACAGGGCGAAGAGTCAAGATTTTTGAGTGAAAATAATTCATATACAGTAAGATCCCGGTTATCCAACGTTCAGTAATTCGACGTCATTGTGAACTGATAAGCGTTGACCATGACAGGCAGGTGAAGTGTTAAATTAATTGCACTCGATCTGTTCATTCCAGGGGTATAAAAAAATAGTTCTGTTTCTTATCACATAGTCAGCCAATTATATGACTAAACTAAAGGGTGATTCAAAAAGAGCGCCGGTTTTTAAACGGCTGGTAAATTTTTGTTTATCGGTTGGCAACATTGTTTGACCTCATTTCTATTTTGGAGAACATTCCGATTGACGATTCAGTTGTAGTTTCTCTTGTATGCACAGCGAGTGACAGTTTGGTGCGGCTTTTGGTCGGGCGGTGTCATCGGCCCTTACTTTTTTGAAAATCAAGAAGGACAAGCCGTAACAGTAAATGGAGACCGATACCGTACGATGATTAGGGAGTTTTTGTGGCGTCATTTGGATGGAATGGACATTGACGAGTTGTGGTTTCAGCAGGATGGTGCCACCTGTCACGCTGCACGAGAAACAATGTTGTTGCTCCGTGAACGGTTCCAGGATCGCATCATTTCTCGTAATTCCGACCATCAATGGCTACCTAGGTCGTGTGACTTGACGTCTTGTGACTTTCCTCTTTGGGGTCATCTGAAGTCATTGGTGTATGCCAATAAACCCCGAAACATCAATGACTTGAAGGAGGAAATTCGACGGGTTATCGGGCAAATGGAAGTCGAAACTTGTCGTGCAGTAATATCCAATTTCATGGACAGAGTTGATGCGTGCCAGCGCAGTAGAGGAGGACATATGCATGACATCATTTTTCATACATAAAATCGGAAGGAAAGATGAACTTGTTGATGTATTTATTTTCAGTTTTCAATAAAATAAATCTCTTAATTTGAGATATCAAAACCGGCGCTCTTTTTGAATCACCCTATATTTAAAAACAGAAGATGTAGAGGTGTAAAAGACACTAGTAATGAATTTCATTATACAGCCAGACCCTGTAGTGAATGAAGTGAAGGTGTTATTTGCAGGGTGGAAAGTAGATGCTTTTCACAGGCCCTAGCATGATTATAAGTATACTCTTTCAACTCAGTGATCTGTTCATTCCAGGGCTACAAAAAATAGTTCTGTTTCTTATCACATAGTCAGCCAATTATATGACTGAACTATTTAAGAACAGAAGAGGTAAAAAATACGTAGTACCAGTTTTTGAGAAAATCGCAAAAAAGTGAAAAATTACACGAATAAACTATTACTTCCGGTTGACCGATTTTGATGAAAATGTTCGTATCGGGTCCGGTAGTGGTATGTATCTTAAGTTTTTAAATTTCAAGTTCGTACGATGTTTCGTTCTTGAGATATTCTGTTCACGCACGCACGCACAAACACACACACACACACAGACCAGTCACTAAAATCATGTTTTTTGGGTTCAGGGGGTCTGAAAACATGTAGATCCGGTGAAAACTCGATTTCTTAAAATCGACATGGAAACAATAACTTACTTTCCTTCCTATAATTATATTTATATAGGCAAGAGAAAGTAAAACTAGGTTATATATTTATTATTTATATTGACAAAAGAAAGTCGTATGAGTATTTCACAGCAAACCGTTACTAAAACTATTACTGATAAGAGTTCCGATTAAATTCAAATCGAAAGGAATTCGAAAAATATTACAACAGTATAAACATTCCTAACATACATAACATAACACGCAATTTTTTACACAGGAGATGTAAAGTACTGTTACTGTAAAAATTCTTGCGCATTTCATACATCCACGCACTGAATTTGTCCAACATAAAATATTACAAGTGACTGGCTGTACTGAATATTACAGAACGAAAATGATTGTACAAAAAGATAGAGAACAACTAGGAAACTTTTACAATTTTACATCTCGTTGTAATAAATTGCAATTAAAAATTGTAATAATCAATTTTATTTGCAAAAGAAAACTTGGCAATAGTTTAATCAGATCTTACATACATATATATATATTTATATACAGGGTGATTCAAAACTATACGGCAATCTCTTGGGATCTCGTTCTATAGATAAAAATAAGAAAAAAGTTCATATAAACATATGCCTGAAAACGGTTAGTTAGCGAGTTACGGCTAGCGAAAAATTTCACCTAGAACTCTGTACCCTCGGTGAAGTAACGCCATATGACAATGTTAAAGGTAGTTACAAAAATACAAATAAGATTGTTTCTTATGTTTTTTAATCTGAAAAATTGAATAAAATTGGTTCCAGAGCTGTAAATGCAATACTTTCAGAGATATCTTACATAAAACACAATAATTGCTGCAAAGATATAACACATTTTTGTGTTTAACGTAAGATTACTTCCATAAATTGTAAATACAGGTGTATTTTTTCTTATATAAATATGAAGAAAATTAAATTCTGAAAAGATTCATGTGAATTACTCAGGAGAAATATGAATAATAGGTATTGAAATTTTGCTTTATTTAAAATCAAAACAGACGCGTATTCTTAACTGCATAATATATTAACTAATATTCAGGTTGGGAAAGGGGCGGTTCCAGGGCTGATTTTCGGGGGGGGGGCTATCTTGTTTTTATGTAGCTCTTACTGTTTGTAATTGAGTCATTGAAAAGTCCTCTTTTATGCTATATTGCTGTAACCACAATTTTATTCATTGAGAAATTTTCGCTACGTCAAAGTCCTTGTAAATCAAGAAAATCTTGAAAAATGAAGGCGCTGACTGGATGCGAGTGGCTTTTGACTACTGACACTGATTGTTATCTTAATACTATTTAAAAATAGATACCTTCTGTTTGACTCATTTTAATACTAAAATAATCATTGTTAATTGATAGGTACAAGTATTGGGATTCAGTTTTTTTTAGAAATAATAGCTTATAGAAAATATTAAACTAAGTTTTCCTAGTATTTCGGGGCGGGGGCCATGGCCCCTTCCCTGAAACCGCCCCTGGGTTGGGAGTAACAGCTGATGAATGATCAGCTGTTACTCCCAACCTGAATATTAGTTAATATTTTATGCAGTTAAGAATGTGTGATAAATGATCAGCTGATAAATGATAACAGCTGATAAATGATCAGCTGTTACTTCTGTTACTACTCAAGTGCAAAAGTGTCTGACTCTATCCAGCTACGTAGAAAACACGGGGAGTTAATTGAAATCGTAGTAGCTGTTTTGATGGGCGTTCTTCAAGAATCCACTTTCTTATACTTTTCTGACTAACGTTGAATAATGGAGTTTAGTTGAAATAATGTTTATTTACATATATTTACATCATACATTAAGTTCATTATATGACAGACAATTATAAGGAGAATATTAATTTGACAACAATGTTACAGTGCCTGTTAGATCTAAACACTCATTAGACCATTACGTATGCAACGGTAAACACATCATTTGTTATGTGATTCATTTGAATAATCTGTATCCAACCTTTATTAATGTTTATGTTTTCATAAATCTACACAGAAAGTATAAATAAAAATGAATACAGATTTTGATAAGTATTATGTGCACTGGGTGCTTAAAAAATTAAGAAAATCTGGTGAAAAACACTCACATAAATTTCTCTTGTCAATGTAAATAATGAAAATATAACTTACGTTTAATCATGATTAAACAATGTAAATTTAAAAACATAATCTGATTTCAATCATGATTGAATGACGCAATACGAAAATCAACCTCTGTTCGACTTAAAAATACGAAAAGTAACTGATTAGCCTATTTGTTCCCTAAGGTGAAATCTGCATTAGAAGGGATAAGATTTGAGACTGTGGAAGCTGTAAAAGAGAAAGGGGCACGTGTCCTAAAGGAGCTGACAGAAGCTGACTTCCAGAACTGTTTCCAACAATGGAAAATTCGCATGGATCGTTGTAGGGATAGAGAAGGAGTGTATATTGAAGGTGGCAATAAGTGATTATGTATAAAATTTTTTTTTTTTTTTTTTCAAACACTGCTTAATCTACAATCTGTTCGCAAGGAACAATGAATAGATGAGTGGTAGAGTCTATTAACTGGCTTGTTGAAGAAGAACTCATTAGTTCTTCTCCATTTTACAAAATAAAATATATAATCACTTTAAAAAAAAAAGTTTTTTTTTTTTACAATGAATATAGTTACGTTGGTTGTGTTTTAAAACAAGTCTGTCGTGTGAAGTCTTTGTAAACGTCGAATTTCTTCACTGTTGTCGAGGAGGTTCACCGCTAAATAATTTGTGTGGCTATTAAGTCTTGTATGATATCTCGAAGAAAATCTTGAGATTTCATCCGTGATGGTTGGTATGTTCAAGTCTCGTTGAATGATCCTGTTGGTGACATACCACGGAGAGTCTGTGATTGTCCGGAGAAATTTCGTTTGAAAACGTTGAATTATGGTAACGCTTGACTTTGTCGCCGTTCCCCAAAGTTGTATCCCGTAAGTCCAAATTGGTTTCAGAATAGTCTTGTAAATTGTTAGTTTGTTCGTTAACGATAATTTAGAATTTTTGTGTAACATCCAATAAAGTTTATAAAATTTGTAATTTAGTTGTATGTATAAAATTAAAATAAAATTTTTCACATCAGTCTCGTTATTTAATAGCCACACCTCGTATATCCATTTCTTTAAACTGCCTATAAGACACCTCAGGTCACCTGGGTGTAATTTTGTTTTATTTCAATAATTTTTGAATTAGGGTTAAGAATACATCAAAAATAAGATTTATTGATTTAGAAATTTGTTTAATATATGCCATTATATTTGAAATGTTATTTTCGATTTATTTATAACCCTAATTCAAATGTCCGGCCCGTTGGCATAGTGATTAGCACAACTGGCTTCTACACCGGGGTCCCGGGTTCGATTCCCGGTAAGGTCTGGCAATTTTTCATCACTAATTTTCATATCTCATCATTCTCTGCATTAGAAGAAATTGCAAAACAGTCAGACATTAAACCAAAAAAAAAGAAATAAAAAATTAGGTATTGAAATAAAACAAACTTGCTGGCCGCATTGGCGCAGTTGGTAACGTGCTCGCCTCTCATCATGCGGTACTGGGTTCGAATCCCACTCAGGCACGGCATATTTTCATACGTTACAAAAAATTATTTCATCCTCCATTGTACAATAGTTACACCCCAACGTCGTCGCTGCTGATGACCTCAGCAGTTGATGCGACGTTAAATAATAAATTAAAAAAAAACTTATACCCGGGTGAAGCCAGGACGGCTAGCAAATAATATTTAATTTAGAAAAATTTGGGACTACTTTCATATTTAACGACAAAACGAAATTCGCTAATAAATTTTTGAACATAGACATAAATTCTAATCAATTTATCTATCTCAAAGTCATTAAACTAATTAGAAAATTCCTAAACTAGATAATTTACTGTTTTATTTTTATAACTAATAGATATATATAAATCACGATAACGTCACAGTTTGACGCAATAAATATAATTTAACAAATTTATTTATAAATTTTAAAGAACGGCAATGTAATTTTCATGGTTTGTCTATAAATAGTTGTTAAATTAGTTACAGCATTAAATGTATTACGCAAATAAAATTTAGTTTTAAGAAAGAAATTAATATATTTCTATGATGTGTTGTTTAGGTTATTAGCCTGTAGGCTGGTTTGAACGTGTAGAGGGTTTAATAAGTAAATCGAGGAGTGAGGAGGTTTATTTGTTTAATTTGTTTGTTCTAATTTGGATTGAGGGTTTTTCGTTTAGGTTCTGTGTTATTACTTCTCCGAGGTATTTAAATTGCGTTATTATTCTAATTTTGTTACCATTCACATCTACTTCTTTTAATCACGATGGTTTATTAGGTAGAATTTCTGTTTTTTCAAACGATATTTTCAGGCCAATTTTATTTGATATGTTTTGAAGTTCCAGTATCTGTGTTTTAGCTTCATCGATATCATTTACCAGTAGAGCCAAGTCGTCAGCAAAACCGAGGCAGTTTGTTTTGATTTTGCAACCTATTTTTATTTTTGGGGGGCATTTTTTGAGCCATTCCCTCATTTCCATTTCTAGTGCACAGTAGAATAGTAGGGGTGAAAATCCATCCCCCTGGCGCAGACCTGTCCTGATCTCAAATGGTTCTGAGAGTTCGCCTCTGAATTTTACTTTTGATTTAGTGTTTGTGAGTGTCAGTTTAATCATGTTTATTAGTTTATAGTTTATTAGTGATTAGTTTATTAGTCTGACACCTATATGAATATGTAATAAAGTATAATCCGCTTAATACGATTTTCACGGGTCCAACACAAATTAGCGTCAAAAGGTGCGGTTTCGTTTGTGCGTCAGTCGCAAACGATTACTGCATGCCGACGTATAGCACAGGTTGGGTAGTTCCGTTTGTGCAGTGGAACGTGCGATCCAACTGCACGTCCAAGTTAACCGAAACCCGGGTTATCCGAAACCCGGGTTAACCAAAACCCGGGTTAACCGAAACCCGGGTTATCCGAAACCTGGGTTATCCGAAACCCGGGTTAACCGAAACCCGGGTTATCCGAAACCCGGGTTAACCGAAACCCGGGTTAACCGAAACCCGGGTTAACCGAAACCCGGGTTATCCGAAACCTGGGTTATCCGAAACCCGGGTTAACCGAAACCCGGGTTATCCGAAACGTTAAAAAATATTCAGTATTTTAAATGTAACTTTTCTACAAACAACTGTAATAAAAACAATAAATAATAAATAGGCTACTGTAAATTGTATTTCTGTACTACCAAAATACTGTTTAAGCAAACTGAACTGTAAATTATAGCCCGTAAAGTATGCCTACATGACATTCAGCACTGCTGACAGGATTTTTACCGATAACATGATTATTTTCCTTGGAGCGGTAGCCTACTAGTATTTGACCTACTATTTATTTTGGCTACATCACCTTTGCTGTAAACAGCCAATTAGTACTGTATTGTGGTTGAATGGGTACGGTAGTGTTTTGGCCTTAATGTAGCTTTCATTTCATTTCGTTTAGTGGCTAATTAGTGTTACGTACTGGTAGTAAAAGTGAAATGATATTTAACAATGTCGTGTAAACGTAAACGCGTGGTCAAAACCATCGAAGCAACGCCCACTGATGTACTTTTAATTACAAGTTGGCGGGACATTTCGGTAAGAAAACGAATGGAAAATAAAAACAAAAAAATTTTTTTGACTTTTCAAAAAAAGAAATAAAATGTACGAAAAATATATGATAATCAAATCGTACGAATAAAAGTTTTAGGACACATTAATATTTTTTTTTTACAATAAAACACCATTTTCTTGTTATTTAAAAAAAACCCGGCTTATCCGAAATCGGCTCACTCCAATTATTTCGGATTAGCGGGAGTTTACTGTATTTATTAGACGATGAAAGGAAGTTTGAAGGATCAAATAGTTGTACTTTTTTTGCACCTAACTCAATGAGTTTTGCGTCATCGTCTTTGGAAAAACTCATTTTCAACTTCCAGACGCATGCGACTGCTGCAGGTGACTGGTTACCAAAGCAGTCGATGCATGCGATCTCTTGCGTCGGACGCATAAACGGAACCACTTCTTAAGAAATCCATTTGATGAGTATTGGCAGTGACGCATGCAGTAATCCCATGCGACGATCGCACAAACGAAACCGCACTTTAAGGCGGAAAATCGTCTTAGCCGAAATGCGATTAAGACATTCAATAGTTTATGTTTATGAGTCTATTTTAAGTAAAATTATGTATAAATTAATGATGAATTTTCCTTCTTAATTTTTACAGTAGTTTTAGGGTAATTTAAATAATTTGTGTACACACGCATGTGTGGACTAAGCAATCACAGTGGATTGCAGAATTTAAATAAATAGTAATAATAATAATAATAATAATAATAATAATAATTACCCGAATGGATGAACCATGCCCTAACGCTTTTCCTTCTTTATGTTCTAAATACGATTTCCGCTGAACTTCCACCTTTTGCAAAAATCTAAGTTTTCAACTGTGTAAAAATAATTAAATCCTTAGCGAAGTTTCACGATTCAATGAGAAAAGTAAAAAATATTTTTCCGATTAGATAATATAATTTTAAAACATAAGTTAGTTCATAATATATGATAGAAGTTTTAAGACTCACCCAACACCGTCCATTTTGTCTACATAAATGTTCAGCTTACCTGAAAAAAAAAGAAAAACGTCTTATTAAATAATATTAATAAACAAAATTATCCCGGCGGTGAATACTATGCCGGTGGTGTTTTAAAGAGGCCAGAAAGAGAATTGTTTTTTTTTTTTTTTTTTTTGGTTGAACGTCCGACTGTTCTGCAATTACTGCTAATGCAGACAGTGAAATATGAAATGATTCTTTTGTAAAGTATGAAAATATGCCGTTCCTGAATGAGATTCGAACCCAAGACCGCATGGTGAGAGGCGAGCACGTTACCAACTACGCCGAAGCGGCCGGCAAAAAAGAGAATTGAGCATCCAAGAACACATTTATT
The DNA here is from genome assembly GCA_035578175.1 of Catonia carolina. Classification (NCBI taxonomy): domain Eukaryota; kingdom Metazoa; phylum Arthropoda; class Insecta; order Hemiptera; family Achilidae; genus Catonia; species Catonia carolina. Next base: position 3,962,361 of record JAQMRL010000006.1, on the reverse strand, counting down.
ATAATTAAGATTTATTAATTAAGTTCAGACTAAACTGATTACCGACTTTAAGGGCTTTCATGAAGAACACGAGTAGAAAATCGGTTGGATGGAAGATACGAGAAAGCCTACAGAGAAAGAATGCTGAAAGAGTAGGCCTCAAAAAGTGGCTTCAGAAAATTTCTAAAATTTCTTTAATTAGTCAAAAATGGTTCTAGAGAAGCAAAATAAAAACAAATCTGGTGTGAAACACTTCCACAACTTACTTTTGCTAATGCAATAATGAACAATATAACCTAATATTAGTAAAAAAACATTAGAAATAAACAAAAAACTTACCTCAAAACACATAACCTTATTTTAATCATAAGTGAATGATGAAAAATTAAAATCAACCAGAGTTTGGCTTATAAATACGGAAAATCCCTCTTTCACGCTAAACTAGTCTCTCTAGAGAAAAATGCGCTAAATAAAAATTGTAGAACTTTTAATTTCCTATAAATTTGATTACTATTGTCGTAAAATGCATATACTAAGGCTGAATTTATTTTAAAAAATCGATTTTTTTTTACAAATTTTCGTGAAAAACCCAGAAAATCGCTAATTACGTTCTTGAGATATTCTGTTCGCACACACACACACACACAGACCAATTGCTAAATACATGTTTTTTGGGTTCAGGGGGTCTGAAAACGTGTAGTTCCGGTGAAAACTATACCGGTGAATTTCATGTCGATTTTGAAAAATCGACATAAAAACAATACTTTCGTTCCTATATATTCATACTGGCAAGAGAAAGTAAAAATTTTAAATTTAAACAATAGCTATAAAATTATTGTTAAAAACTGGATTTTTAAATCTATGATAAGCATTTATTTTTTAAGGTTTAATACAATTAAAGTATGTAGTCTAGGTCATCCACCGAAAGACTGGCTTGAACCTCCAGAGGCTGTACTAAGCCTTAATTTTTTAAGTAAAACAGACAGTGAGGTAGTTTACCACTGCCTTCCTCACTGAGTGAGTCAGGCCCTCCGAAAAGTATCTACCCAGTAAATGACACCTTCACTTCATTAACCACAGGGTCTACCTGTATAATGAAATTCATTACTCTCAGAGGAGATAAATGATACTAAAATGTTTTACACCTGTACTTCTTCTGTTCTTAAATTATTGTCACATAATTGGCTGACCAAGTGATAAGAAATACAGTTACCCTTTGGTATCCGCGGGTTTCGGTTATCCGCGGACTTTGTTCGCGGATTAACCATCAACGAGATCCTCAGCATGGCAACGCATTGGCTGACCACGTGTTGGAGACAAATCCAGTAATGGAAAGGGCCCGTCAATTCAAAAGAGGACTCAGGAGCTGATGATAACATACCCAGAAGTCCACAAGGAATTTGAGAAGAAGAAGAAGCAAACAGCCATAACTAACTATTTTCAAGTAACTAAAATTTTTCATGCGTACATTACTGTATTTATTAAATATTCATAGATTATAATAATGGTAAAATGTTCCTAAAACTATAAAACACATAAAACGACTACAGGACTTTACCTTTAGAACCTAACCCCCATCTTTTCGTTCATATAGGGTATCATTATCCGCGGTTTTACTAACCGCGGTAACCCTCCGGAACGTAACCCCCGCGGATGACGAGGGATTACTGTAGAACTATTTTTGTTCAAAAATGTCCAAAAAAAAATTTTTTAACAAAAAAATGACATTATCAACAAAAGATAATATGATTATATTCGAGGTAAAATTAAGGACAATTAAATAATGTGAAAAAAGTAGATAAAAAATTCCAGGAAATCATTTAAACGGTTATTAAATGCAAATGACGATTCAACCTGAAAATATTTAGTAATTACCCAAATTAAGCCATTAGTGAGTATAATTCAAGGCTTCCGCACCTTGAGGGCATACGCCGTATAATGTTACTTAACTACAAAAAAAGTAGGCGGATAAGTATGGTGGTCTAAAACATAAAAGATTTATCACATGTGTAACTTTTTTTTAAAGCAGAACATCATGAGGAAGATTTCATTTGATAAATCGTTCTCAAATGATGTATAACAGAAGAAAACATCTAGTGGACAATTCATATTTCTAGGTAATTCAACTACAGTGTGATTAAAAAGATCTCCGATGTTTTTAACCATTAAGTGGTAATGTCCGTAAAACAGGACGTTCATATGTTTTATGTAGTTATAACATCCGATTTACCGAACACCCTGGATGTAAGTTAAGAATAAAGTGCCAACGTCCGGGTAACCAAACATTTCCAAAAAAAATTTCAACAAAAACTAAAGAATAATGTATTTTGAAACCGCCTCCATGGCATAGTGACTAGCGCGCTAGCCTACAAATCGCAAGGTCCCGGGTTCGATTTCCGGCTAGGGTCTGGAAATTTTAACCCTTTCTAACCCAGTGTGGCATAGAAGTCACATTGGAGTGAAATAACAGACATAACAATTTTAATTGTTAGCGAGTACTTTTGATTAAAGAGCGCTGGATGTGAAGTGTAATAATTTTCTGTACCATAGCCAGGAGTCGAACCTGAGACCTCCGCTTTGCAGTGTAAGATGCTGACCACTACGCCACAGAGGCGACCATTAGTTTCTTTTTAAAGTTAATTTTAGTTTTAAATATTCATTTTCATTTACTAAAATAAAGTAGCATTTCTTCGAGTATGTTGAATGTACGTAAAAGTATATTTTTTACACCGTAAATAGTGATGTTATCCATTTTATCAGTATTTTTGAACTGTAAAAGCTTTGATATTAAAATCATATTTAGTTTTTTTGCTACAAATCTAAGTTAAGAGAATATTGTTTAGGAAGCCTGAACATGATTTTAGTTATTCATATTGTTGGGAACTTTAAAATCAAGTCCCAATGTGACGTACGCCTATGTGTCACACTTTTTTGTCAGGTCATCAAAAAGGCTGAGGGTCTAAAAGTGATTTAATTTCACTTAAATGTCAGTAAAATGTATGAAACAATGTACACGTATTTAAAAAATCTGGTGTGAAACACTCACACAACTTTCTCTTGCCAATGCAAATAATTAACAATAAACCTAACATTAGTATTAAAACATTAGAAATGAACAAAAACTAACCTCAAAAACATAACCTTATTTTAATCATGAGTGGAAGACGCAAAATGAAAATCGAACTCAATTTGGCTTAAAAAAACGGAAAATCACACTTTCACGCTAAACTAGGCTCTGTAGAGAAAAATTCTCTAAACAAAAGTTGTAGATCTTTTAATTTTCTATAACTTTTATTATATACACTTTTGTCGTAAAATGCATACTAAGACCGAAATGTTAAAAAAATCGATTTTTCTCACGTTTTCGTGAGAAAAAAAAACAGAAAATCGCAAATTACCGCTAAACTAAGCGTCATACAAAAAAATGTTTGAAACAAAAGTTGTAGGTTTTTAAATTCTCTACAACTTTTATTATATAAGTTTTTGCGCTGAAATTTATATTAAAGCCGTAATCTTAAAAAAACAACGTTTTTACGTGAAAACAGCCTCACCGAGAATTTCAGCAAACATGGCGCCTACCCTATCTTGTAGAGAATAAAAAATTTAGTAAAATAGACGATTTTAAAAAAAATCGTAGAACCAGTTTTTGAGAAAATCGCAAAAAACTGAAAAATTATACGAATAAACTACTACTTCTGGTTGACCGATTTTGATGAAAATGTTCGTGTCGCGTCCGGTAGTGGTATGTAACTTAAGTTTCAAGTTTCAAGTTCGTACGATGTTCCGTTCTTGAGATATTCTGTTCACACACACACACACACACACAGACACACACACAGACCAATCGCTAAAAACATGTTTTTTGGATTCAGGGGGTCTGAAAACGTATAGATCCGGTGAAAACTCGATTTCGAAAAATCGACATGAAAACAATACTTTCCTTCCTATATATTCATATAGGCAAGAGAAAGTAAAAAATAGTTAAAAAATTTGGGATTGAAAGGGTTAACACGTTAAAACCACCGTTAAGGTCTTGTCAAACAGAACGCGGACAGTCCGCTGCGCTGCGGACTGAGAGAGCCTAACTGAACGCGGACAAATCAGGACGGACCAGAACAGTTGTAAAGAAAACGTGAACGATTCCTGGCGAATTTATGATTTATTATTTTTTAAACTTTTAAACTTGAATTTATATTGTCTAGCAGTTCCTCAGACGAAGAAGCATTACTTCTTTTGTTCGCTTTGAGTCGGTTGAAACGATAAAGAAAATGAATGCACGAAATTAATTGCAAAAGAGAGGAGGTAGACAAATTTCACCGACTTTGTAATGAATTGAATTCTTTCGAAGACCGATTTTTCATGTACAGTAAAACCTCACTAATTCGGACTTCACTAATTCGGAATTCGCGATATTTCGGACTACTCCAAGAAGAGCAGCTTTTTCCTCAACGTTTTCCTCCACGTGTCAGTCAAACTTTTTCGTATGTACGTACAGTTCTTTGTGTGTTCGACGATCCTTAAACGAAGCCAAGCATTTCTTCACAAACCATCAACGAAATCCTCAGCATAGCAACACATTGGCTGACCACCTGTTGGAGAGGGATCCAGTCATGGAAAGGACCCTTCAATTCAAAAGAGGACTCAGGAACTGATGATAACATACGAAGAAGTCCACAAGGAGTTTGAAAAGAAGAAGAAGGAAACAGCCATAACTAATTATTTTAAAGCAACTTAATTTTTTTATGCGTACAGTACTGTATTTCTTAAATATTCATAGATTATAATAATAGTAAAATGTTCCTAAAACTATAAAACACTTAAAACGACTACAGGAACTTTACCTTTAGAACCTAACCCCCATCTTTTCGTTCATATAAGGTATTATTATCCGCGGTTTTACTAACCGCGGTAACCCTCCGGAACGTAACCCCCGCGGATAACGAGGATTACTGTAGTTCAGTCATATAACTGGCTGATCTGTATGATATTCTCTTCTAACGACGTTTTGTCACACACACAAACGAATCGCTAAAAACATGTTTTTTGGGTTCAGGGGGCCCACAAAAGATTATTTCCGGTGAAAATTTGATTTAGAAAAATCAACATGAAAACAATACTTTACTTCCCTATGTTGTTGTTAAGGTCATCAACCGAAAGGTTCGTTTCAACCTCTAGAGGTTTTACTTAGTAAAACGAGAAGTAAGGTGGTTTACCATTGCCTTCCTCACTAAGTAGAAAAGTACGCTTATCAGCAAGCCGAACCCTCTGAAAAGCATACATTTTTTTAATGAATTTAATGCAGATTTCACCTTAGGAAACAGGTAGAAGATAATAACATGTAATGAAACTTGGTTTTTTATTTATGATCCGGAAACGAATGGCCAATCCATGCACTAGAAGAGCCGAACTTCACCGAGAGCCAAAAAAGCTCGAATGAGCAAGTCAAAATTTAAAGCAATGATGATTGTTTTTTATATATCCATGGGATTATGTACCTTCACTGGGTTTCTGAAGGTCAAACAATTAATCAATATTACTACCTTGAGGTACTTTCTAAACTACGTCAAAGAGTACGGATAAAACGCCCCAAATGTAGAACGAAAACTATGGGTTTTCACCAAGACAATGCGCCAGCTCATTCCGCGTTATCTGTCAAGAGGTTCCTAGCCAAGTACAGCATCTCAGTGTTAGAACATCCACCTTATTCACCAGATCTTGCATCGTGTGACTTCTACCTGTTCCCTAAGGTGAAATCTGTATCAAAAGGGACAAGATTTGAATCTGTAGAAGCTGTAAAAGAGAAAGCGGCACGTGTCCTAAAGGAGCTGACAGAAAATGACTTCCAGCACTGTTTCCAACAATGGAAAATTCGCATGGAGCGTTATAGTGATAGAGAAAGAGTGTATAAAAAAGGCGACAATAAGTGATTATGCATAAAATAAAAATAAAATTTTTTACAACGTCAGTCTCGTTATTTAAAAGCCACATCTCGGATACAATTAATCTTCTGACCACCGTGTAAATATATTTTTTATTTATTTAAATATTTTTGTGAAATTAAATATGTTCAAGTGTAAACTGGAAAATCACCCCACGCTCATTATTAGTTCATTGTTGATTTGTTTTTTTGTTAGAAGATGATTACTAAAGATAATCCTGTAGGCGATTAATAATAAGTAACAATTTTTGGCAAACAAAACATCCGATTGGAACTGTTTGAAAAAATTACGTATCTTTGATATCTTTTTAAACAAGTTTAGAGTAAAAGGACGGTGAATTTTTCGTTAAACCGCTCACTCTTCGGTAATAAATCAACAATGATTGAACCTAATAACCGAATTCAATGAACTCTTCAACTACTAAGACAAGTAAATCCAGTTTGTTAAAAAAGAAAAACCGTTCTTTTTCAACTTATAATTTTAAAATAAACATCAGAAAATTTATTATATATGTAAAATACATTCAGTGGCTTAAACATCATAATACTGTAGCATAATAAAATAGTGCGACTTGAGGCGTAAATGTAGTTTTTTAACAGAAAATTTTAAGAGAATTTTTGTATTTTAAGAGAACTTTCTCTTGCCTATATGAATATATAGGAAGGAAAGTATTGTTTTCATGTCGATTTTTCGAAATCGAGTTTTCACAGGATCACGTTTTCAGACCCCCTGAAACCAAAAAACATGTTTTTAGCGATAGCTGTGTTTGTGTGTGTGTGTGTGAACCGAATATCTCAAGAACGGAACATCGTAAGAACTTCAAACTTGAAACTTAAGTTACATACCACTACCGGACCCGATACGAACATTTTCATCAAAATCGGTCAACCGGAAGTAGTAGTTTATTCGTGTAATTTTTCACTTTTTTGCAATTTTTTCAAAAAACGGTCTACTATTTTTTTTAAATCATCTAATTTACTAAGTTTTTTTGCTCTACAAGGTAGGGTAGGCGCCATGTTTGCTGAAATTCTCGGTGAGGCTGTTTTTACGTAAAGAAATTGTTTTTTTTTTAATATTACAGCTTGAATATGCATTTTAAGGCAAAAATTTACATAATAAAAGTTGTAGAGAATTAAAAATCCTACAACTTTTATTCCAAACATTTTTTTGTATAACGCATAGTTTAGCGATAATTAGCGATTTTCTGTTTTTCTCACGAAAACGTGTGAAAAATCAATTTTTTTAAGATTTCGGCCTTAGTATGCATTTTATGACAAAAATGTAATAATAAAATTTATAGGAAATTAAAAGATCTACAACTTTTATTTAAAAAAATTTTCTCTACAGAGCCTAGTTTAGCGTGAAAGAGTGATTTTCCGTATTTTTATGCCAAACAGGTCGATTTTCATTTTCCGTCTTTCACTCAATGATTGAAATCAACAATGATTGAAGCTAAAAACTGAATTCAATGAACTCTTTTACTACTAAGACAAGTAAGTCCAGTTTGTTAAAAAAAGAAAAACCGTTCTTTTTCAACTTATAATTTTAAAATAAACATCAGAAAATTTGTTATAGTATAAAATTATGTAAAATACATTCAGTGGCTTAAACGTAATACTGCAGTATAATAGAATAATACGACTTGAGGCATAAATGTATTTTAACAGCAAAAATCTGGTGTGAAACAGTCACACAACTTTCTCTTGCCAATGCAAATAATTAACAATAAACCTAACATTAGAAATAAACAAAAAAACTAACCGCAATAATCATAACCTAATTTTAATCATGAATGAAAGACGCAAAATGAAAATCAATCTCAGTTTGGCTTAAAAATACGGAAAATCACTCTCACGGTAAACTAGGCTCTGTAGAGGAAAATTCTTTAAATAAAAGTTGTAGATCTTTTAATTTATATAAATTTGATTATATACACTTTTGTCGTAAAATGGCCGAAATCTCACAAAAATCGGTTTTTCATACGTTTTCGTGACAAAAAGAACAGAAAATCGCTAATTACCGCTAAACTAGGCGTTATACAAAAAAATGTTACAAAAAAAAGTTGTAGGATTTTAAATTCTCTGTAACCGGACGGGGTGGCGGCAGGTTGGGTCACAGCAATGAAAAACTCTTGATTTATCTTGAATATATTTATTAACAATATTTTCCCATCTTAAAATTATCACTTCTGATCGCCATCAGAAACTACGCTACAATTATAATCTATAAGGTTAAACACAATAAAACCATGGTCCTTAAAGTCCCTAAGTCGTGGAACACAAGGCACAATCCCAATAAACTATTAAAGTAACCATAACCTAATACTAAATTAATCCAATTATGAGATTTACTTCCCTCGTCTAGCCCGTATTGTCCATCAACTGAACAGTCACCAGGCACTGTGGTTAGTCATATAAAATTAAATACTAATTCTAACAAGTTCAATAAAAGAAAATACTATCAGCAACAATAGTGAAAACTTACACAATAAATTCTCACAAAATTCAATAAAAAACATAGTGACAACAACAATAATGAAATTACATAGTGAATTCTCACAAAATCAGTAAAAGAGAATATTAACGACATCAATAGTGAAATTATATAATGACTTCGCACAAAATTAATAAAAGAAAATATTAACATCCACAATAGTGTAATTACATAATGACTCCTCTCAAAATTAATAATAAAAATAACTATTAACATCAACAATAGTGTAATTACATAATGACTACTCACAAGATCAATAAAGGAAATTATTAGCATCAACAATAGTGAAATTACATAATGATTTCTCGAAAAACCCTAGCTACTGCGACGGTAGACTTGCTCACTTAAAGTATAGTACATAAGGGTACTTACAAAACCAAGCCAATATCGCCATCGTCCTCGCCCGAAACCTTCGGGGCCGTATGTTAAGAGGGACTCAAACGGGCCCAATCGCAGTATTCCAACTCCACGGTCTGGCTAGGCCGGGGTCACACGAGCGCACACAGTTCACTCAACCACAACTTATACCGTTCTAAAACCACAGGCTACACCGCCTCACCATTCCACCGGCACGTCCCGAGAGTTCACTGGAAGCCTTAAACAGTTATTCACCAGAATACTCGCGTACTAGCACGATGACCGCTCATACCGTATGGTCATACGTTGTCGCTCGTGTGTGCCTGTCCTACAAAAAGCGCGCGACTCTCATAGTCAGCTCTCACCTCGAGTCCACTCACAAGACTGGCAAGGCTCTCGCGTTCCACCCCGCTCCCGCCCTACTATACCCGTACAGCCAACTCAGCTGACGCGACACATTCTAGCTCGCTTGCTTACACATTTCCTGGAATGCGTTCCTCGTACATAATAATTTTTATCCTACAATATTACACTATTAGATTATTACATTTTACGATTACACATCATTACATTACATGACATTGTTTAACAATTAAAAATACGCTATTAGAAATAAAATTATTTTAAATGAAAATACACTATTTAGTAAATAACTCGGTTCAATCCCATAATATTACACTACTTTCCCCTCTCAGAAAGAGCTATCAGATTAAACAGGCCATGTTCCCTACTCCACTGGCACTGCACTACACACATTGCGGATACGCTAGTCGCTCCTCACTGCCACACTGGCATAACCACTTCGGGATAGGCTGCGTCGCTCCTCCCTGGATAGCCGCTGGATGGGTGGAAGTTCCGGGTTCCTCGGTGTCGCTCCGTCCCCTTGTCTAGGCTGCTCGGTTGCTCCAGGACACGGTGCCATCTCAATGGAGGGTCCTCCCTCCTCCGCTTCTTGATTCGTCTCCGCATCGGTCCTCCGTTGATACCACCATATGGCCGTGATCAAGATTACGGCCACCAATATGATAAGGAAGCTCGCCAACCACCAGGCTCGTTGGTAATATTGCTGCCTACGCTGGATCGCGTTCTCCAAGTCTCTGTAGGTAACCTCTGGACCATGAGGGCCTGGTTGGGTTCGACCCTCAGCTGCCAATTCTCCAATGATTTCCCAACTCTCTTCCCTGTTGCTGAGTGGTTTCGTCCTTGGCACACCCACGGTTAAGCGGGTAATAGTAACTAATGGCGGAACTAATTCCACTGTAATTGTACCTCGGGATCGTCGCAGGATGGTGAATTGATCGGTGCGATAGGTACAACTTCCAATCGGCTTCAATTTTCCCACTCCGGTAATATTTTGTTTAGTTACCGTGACTCTGCCTCCCACTTGACATTCCGAGACTAGGTTGTCTGCAACAGGGATGCTAAAGTACCAGCTCTCTTCTCTTTCGCTCCAAATCCAGATGGGTAGGGGTACCTTAGTCAGGACGGCACGCTCGCAAAGATTGTGGATGTCCACCTCGGACTCAATGAATAGGGAGTGTAGGCAGGTGGTCCTTCGTCGATGAAGCAAGACGACATCCGCTGGGCAAACCCTCGGGCCACTTCCCTGACACTTCACTAGTTCTCCTGCAGGAAATTCACTGTGGAGTTCTTGGTTTTCACTAACAATGAAATGAGTCTCCGGCACGCGGTACACATACGATACACCAGTCGTAGAGTCCAACACGGGTAACACTCGTACTTGATACAACTGAAACAAATGGCCTTGCGAGGCTAAAGGTACATCAATAACTATTCTAATATAGTGTCCCACTGAATGAGCACATACCTTGGTCATGGCATAATATCTATACATGTCCATCACCCCAGTACTAGTGAGCAAGTCTACCCCTACCGGCAATACAGGTTGCAATTTCCTGACAATGTTACTTAGTTCTACAGGGGAAATTAAAGTAGCACTTATTCTACCCTCTACACTAACACGTTGAACATCTAACACTAAATTCCTTAAATCTATCACTCCCTGCAGGGAGGCAACTCTCAGCCCACCCAGGATAGTGGTTGCGTTCATAAACATCTGTAACATCACATCTGCACGCTGAACCCGATCTTCTACGGCATCCAACCTCCTCATCATTGGCTTTATCACGGCGACCACATCTTGTGCCACCCGTCGAATCTTCTCGCTGTTCTCTTCCGCCTGCCTTGACAGGGTACGGGTTACGGAGGTGAGGTCTTTTTGCAGATATACGGTCTCCGCCATGGTGCGATCGATCCCCTCGAGGTTACGATGCAGCTCGTCGAGATCGTCCGAGTCCGGATTCCCAAAAATGACCTTGATTATCTTCCCTCCGATGTTGACTAGGCCCCTCTTAGATCGCCCATTCGGCAACATGTCTCGTAGCGTTTCTCCTACGGTTTCCATTTCCGCAACCACGTCCTCTACTTCCTGGATAGATTTCTCGGTAACTCGCATCCTCGGCTCGTTCCTGCCAGCTTCAACAAGGACTGCCTTGGCTTCTTCGACGGCTGCTCGCAGCTCTCTCCTTCGCTCAGTCAGTCGGGTCACATTTATTTCCACCACCACTCGCATTGAGTCTCCTGTCATTATAATTTCTCCCCGCTCCAGGAAGAGTACTCCGTTGTCGACCTGGCGTCCGGCTCCCAGAGCCACGCACATACCTACACAAAGGGAATTCAGTCTCAGTGGCGGTTATTACGGGGCCGCACAAAATACTTACAAAACTACATATAAAATTAATTTACTCTAATTATATCAAGGTAGTGTATATTAGTACTATAGTTATAGAAAACGAACGAAGTATCCACCCTCTCCAGACTGGGCCTAACCTACTCAATCCAGCCAGGACTCCAGTATGAAGCGGGTTTCACCCTCGTCCTTCCATCTAGTCCTTGCTACTCTGTTCTTGGTGCTGAATTCCTCCCCTGCTTCTTAACGAGTATGGCGATCTTACTGCGGGTCGCCTCGCTTGTGGGGAGGGTCGATACGAGGGATCCTCCCTTACAGGGTCTAACGGTTCCGGTGGGCTATCGGGGGCGGCGAAAAATTCATCCCAGGCCTCCCACCCTCTTTCGTCTTCACTCGACCCTGCCTTCTGGGCCATCTCTTCCTGGCCTTCAATCGTGTCCGATCCAGAGTCAGTTCCGGACTCCCTAGTTGACCTTCCACGGCTCCCCCCTGTGGCCGCATCGCTAATCTCGTTCTGATCTCCATCACTCTCGAATTCTGACGGCCTCCATGGTTCCTCTTCCGCTTCCTCGTCTCCAATTTCCCTTGACGGAACTCCCGGATCTTCTTGTTTTCGCTGGCACGCCGTCCGCCGCTGCCGCACCGCTGGCGCTCCGTCCTTCGAGACGCTGGCCGTTCCTGGTTTCAGGCGATTTACATGCACGATCACGGTCCGGCCAGACCCGACGCGGAGTTGATAATTCACCTCCGACAACTTTTTGATCACCTCGTAAGGCCCCTTCCACGGACGCAAAAACTTTCGGCTGTTCCCCGGCTTCACCGCGGGATCGTGTAGATACACGGTGTCGCCTACCTCGAACTTTCGGCTCACCTTATCCCGGTTAAATGCACGGGCTCTTTCTTCCGCCGCCCGGTGAGATTGCTGGACTGTTACTTCGTAGGCATTTCTCAGGCGTTGGCATAAGAGGTGAAGATAGTCTTCTACCTTTCCATCATAACTGCCCGAATTGATCATCAGATCCCCGGGCAGGACCATCTCTCGCCCGTGGAGCAAAAAGTATGGGGAATACCCCGTCGACGAGTGCGGCACGCTTCGGTAGGCCATCACTGCGTACGGAACCCATCGATCCCAGTCTCGTCCATCGTGTCGTGCGAAGTGGGCAACACTATCTATTAGGGTACGATGCACTCTTTCAAGGCGCCCGTTACCCTCCGGATGATAGGGTGACGTCTGCAGCTTTTTTATCCCTAACAGACGGCAGACTTCCTTCATCAAATCGGATGTAAAATTTCTCCCCTGATCGGTGAGAAGTCGTTCAGGTACTCCGTGCCGCGTTATGATATGTTGTACGAAGGCGCAAGCAACGCTCTCCGCACTTTGATCTTCCAGAGGAACTGCCTCGACATATCTGGTGAAGTGATCCACGAAAGTGAGTAGGTATCGTTTCCCATTTTTACTTCTGGGTAGAGGACCCACGATGTCCATCGCTACTAGTTCGAAAGGTCTGGAAGGTTCCGGTGCCCTGGCCAGGGGCGCCTTCAGTCGGGTCGGTGTCTTCCGCTCTGCACAACGCTGGCACTTGCGCACCCATTTAGTCACGTCGGACGTTATCCCTGGCCAATAGCACTTCGTTTTGACTCGCAGAATAGTCCTCTCTATTCCCGGGTGTCCTGCCCACGGCGTGTTATGGCAGTTCTCCAATATTTGTTCCCTCATTGTATGAGGCACCGCCAACCTCCATTCCTTTTTGTCACACGCCCCGTCGGTCCAATAGATGATGCCGTCAATGGTTACCCCTTTCTGGTTTCGAATCAACTCCTGGCACCATGCATCTTCTTTTTGCTCCTTCCTCACTTCTTCAGCATCCATGTCACTCACTACTCCCGCTATCATAGTCGCCCGGCTCAAAGCATCGGCGTTTGTATGTTTTATTCCTGGCTTGTGCACGACAGTGTACTCGAATTCCGCCAGTCTCAGCGCCCACCTAGTCAATCGAGAGGAAGGATCTCGTAGGCTTAACATCCACCGTAGTGCTGCGTGGTCGGTCACGAGAGTGAAACGCCGGCCCAGTAAATAACATCGAAATTGCCGGGAGGCCCAAACTACGGCAAGCAGCTCCCTTTCAGTGGTCGAGTAATTCTTTTCCGCTTGATTCAGCTGTCTGCTTGCGAACGCGACGGGTCTTTCACCTTCGTCTGTTTCCTGTGATAGGACCGCCCCAAGGGCTACGGACGAAGCATCGGTAGCCAGTATAAAAGGCTTGTTGAAATCTGGAAACATTAGCACTCGGTCGGAGCACAACGTGTCCTTCAACAACTGAAAGGAGCGTTGCTGCTCGGTTCCCCAACTATATTTTTCCTCCTTCTTGGTTAATTTGGTAAGGGGCCCAGCAATATCCGCAAAATTGGGCACAAAACGCCTGTAATACCCTGCTAGACCGAGGAAACCCCTTACTTCCCTTGGGTTCGTTGGCACAGGAAATTCCCTCACGGCTCGTAGCTTCTCCGGTTCTGGCCTCACACCCGTCGATGTAACCACATGACCCAGATACTGGACTGTGTCCTTGGCAAACTGACACTTCTCCAAATTAACCCGTAGGTTAGCCCGTCGAAAAATCTCTAAAACATGCATAAGCCTCTCCATGTGTTCCTTGAAGGTCTCGCTGAAGATAATGACGTCGTCCAGGTACACCAGACACTCTATTCCCTTAATCTTGGACAGTAGTCTATCCATAGCCCGCTGAAACGTTGCTGGAGCACCGGTTAACCCAAACGCCATTCTTCGGTATTGATAGTGGCCGCCTACCGTCGTGAAAGCCGTTTTCTCACGGTCTTCCTCCGCCACTGGGATCTGATGGTACCCACTGTGTAGGTCAAGCGTGGAAAAATATCGGCATCGTCCCAGATGTTCCAACGTCTCCTGGATTAAGGGCAATGGATACGCGTCCGCCTTGGTCACCTCGTTGAGAGCCCGGAAGTCGGTACAAAACCGGTACTTGGTGCTCCCATCGGTTGTCTTCTTTCGGACGAGCACCACTGGAGCAGACCACGGGCTAAGGGAAGGCTCTATTACACCCCGGTTAATCATTTCGGCAAGGTGTTCCTCCACCACAGGGCGTAGATGGTATGGTACTCTGTAGGGCCTCTTGGCAATGGGTTTATCGTCCACAGTGGGTATTCGATGAACCACTTCTAGATTACACCCTTCTCGATCAGGCTCGTCGAATGTCGTCACGTATTTTAATAAGACAGCCTCCAGTTCCCTCGCCTCCGGGTCCTCCAAGTGGGCTGTTTTCTCCTTGATGCTTGCCCTCAAATTCTTGGTTTCCCCAGTGAGGTCCTTGCTAGAGTCTACCGTGGCCACCAGTTTCTCCCGTCCCAGGGGCTCCGCTCTTCCTAGTTCCTGCTTCCGAGGAAGCTGAATCTTCGCCGACGTCAAGTTAATTAGCTTCACTGTAACCTGCTTCCCCTGCACTCGATTCACCGTCCTTGCCACTCGTAAGCCGGGCTGGGGTTGCGCAACCGGTTCCACTAGCATGTCCTCGTCCACAGCGGTCTCAATAGCCGCCGACAGTACCATCTCCGAGTAAGGGGGAATAGTAACCTTTTTGATGCATTTAATTATCTGTTCAAATCCGCCTCCTTCCTTACAGACGTTAACTCGTTGGCTCTCTTGGGTGTCTGTGTCCCTTGTGGTCACTGCGGCAACATTTACTTCGGCACTCGAGGGGGACGTCCTACAGCTTAACCTTCGACTTCGGGTATCGATTACGGCGCCTAACTTCTCCAACAAATCAAGGCCTAGAAGTCCATCTCTCGTAGTGTCCATGGTAGCGACGACGAACGGGTGTCGTACCTGTACTCCCCCTATCTCGCAGTCCACCACTTGACAACCGGCAATGCCCAGCAGCGCTCCAGTTACACCCTTAGCCATCACCTTAGCTGGCTGCAGCGGAACTCCAGGGACAGGCTCCCTTAAGAGCGACATTTCTGATCCTGTATCCACCAACAACATCCTAGTCTGGCCTCCGATCTCAGTGGTCACTAAAATTCCTTCCTGGTCGGTCCGCACATTCGGCACCCAGCAGGTCCCTTGCGTTACCGGCTTGTCGTCGGGACGCCCTACAAGCCGTTCTCGTTTGGGGACGCCGCCCCGTCGCCGTTACCTACCACCTTAGCTGTGTTTGACACTCCCGGATCCCTCCGCTCGGTGTACCGCCTTGGGCATCGAGCGGCAAAGTGGCCAGCCACGCCGCAGACAAAGCAATTTCCGCGTCGGTTATTACTTCTAGGCTCATCTTGGGGCCGGAATCTCCCTCTACCTTCTCTACTTGCAGTGCGCGTCGCTGGCGGTCTTTGTCGGTTGGCGCAGTCTCGCGCGAAATGCCCCCTGCCTCCACAGGTAAAGCACACTCCCGGCGTTGGCGATGTTACTCTCTTGGTTGACGAAGCAGTGACCGCATTAAGGCTACTACATGGCGGTTCACCGAATATTCCGAATATCTCCCCGGCCCGTCGGTGTGCCGGTCGTACCTGGCTCACTCGTTCAGCCACGCCTATAGCTTCCTCCAAGTCCTTGGGCGGATAGATCTGCAAGGCGTCCGCAGCGGGGCCCACCAATCCTCTAACGAAAGCAGCCAACAACGTGCGATCCAGTTGCGCACGCGCCCACCGCGCCGCCGCCGCATCCGATGGCAAAGGCATAGCCTCCACGGCTAGTTTCCGGCAACGATCGGCGAAAGCCCTCGGGTCTTCTCCATGTTCCTGCTTCGCGGTATTCAAAGCTAGCAAGAAGCGTTCCGGGTCACGATTCCCCAAGAAGCGGTCTCGTAGTACCTTAGTATACTGTTCAAACTTAGACCTCCGGTCGTTCAACTCGGGGTGAGCGTCTAAACAGGACGCCGCGGCTCCAGAAACCTTGAGTCTGCAAATGGTTTTTCGGTCTTCGTCATCCCAATTCCCGGTCCTGGCCACTAACTCCAGATTCCCCAGGAATTCCTCTACAGTCGGACCACTTACGTCACCAGTCCATACCTTTATTAGAGACTGCAAGCCTAAGTCTCTTTTAGAGCGGCCGGGGCTAGCGTTCCGATTCTGCACCTGTGTTCTCAGTGTCTGCACCTCTCCGGCTAGCTGTTCCCGCTCCCCTACCACCCTGTCCTTGTATGCTACGAGCTCTTGGTTGGCGAGTGTGAGCTCCTCTATCTGCCGCTGAAGTTCTGGTACGGTAGCCATTTTTGCAGGCTACCCCACACCTGACACCAATGTAACCGGACGGGGTGGCGGCAGGTTGGGTCACAGCAATGAAAAACTCTTGATTTATCTTGAATATATTTATTAACAATATTTTCCCATCTTAAAATTATCACTTCTGATCGCCATCAGAAACTACGCTACAATTATAATCTATAAGGTTAAACACAATAAAACCATGGTCCTTAAAGTCCCTAAGTCGTGGAACACAAGGCACAATCCCAATAAACTATTAAAGTAACCATAACCTAATACTAAATTAATCCAATTATGAGATTTACTTCCCTCGTCTAGCCCGTATTGTCCATCAACTGAACAGTCACCAGGCACTGTGGTTAGTCATATAAAATTAAATACTAATTCTAACAAGTTCAATAAAAGAAAATACTATCAGCAACAATAGTGAAAACTTACACAATAAATTCTCACAAAATTCAATAAAAAACATAGTGACAACAACAATAATGAAATTACATAGTGAATTCTCACAAAATCAGTAAAAGAGAATATTAACGACATCAATAGTGAAATTATATAATGACTTCGCACAAAATTAATAAAAGAAAATATTAACATCCACAATAGTGTAATTACATAATGACTCCTCTCAAAATTAATAATAAAAATAACTATTAACATCAACAATAGTGTAATTACATAATGACTACTCACAAGATCAATAAAGGAAATTATTAGCATCAACAATAGTGAAATTACATAATGATTTCTCGAAAAACCCTAGCTACTGCGACGGTAGACTTGCTCACTTAAAGTATAGTACATAAGGGTACTTACAAAACCAAGCCAATATCGCCATCGTCCTCGCCCGAAACCTTCGGGGCCGTATGTTAAGAGGGACTCAAACGGGCCCAATCGCAGTATTCCAACTCCACGGTCTGGCTAGGCCGGGGTCACACGAGCGCACACAGTTCACTCAACCACAACTTATACCGTTCTAAAACCACAGGCTACACCGCCTCACCATTCCACCGGCACGTCCCGAGAGTTCACTGGAAGCCTTAAACAGTTATTCACCAGAATACTCGCGTACTAGCACGATGACCGCTCATACCGTATGGTCATACGTTGTCGCTCGTGTGTGCCTGTCCTACAAAAAGCGCGCGACTCTCATAGTCAGCTCTCACCTCGAGTCCACTCACAAGACTGGCAAGGCTCTCGCGTTCCACCCCGCTCCCGCCCTACTATACCCGTACAGCCAACTCAGCTGACGCGACACATTCTAGCTCGCTTGCTTACACATTTCCTGGAATGCGTTCCTCGTACATAATAATTTTTATCCTACAATATTACACTATTAGATTATTACATTTTACGATTACACATCATTACATTACATGACATTGTTTAACAATTAAAAATACGCTATTAGAAATAAAATTATTTTAAATGAAAATACACTATTTAGTAAATAACTCGGTTCAATCCCATAATATTACATCTCTACAACTTTTGTTACATACATTTTTGTGCTAAAATGCATATTAAAGCCGCAATATTCAAAAACAACTTTTTTACATGAGAACAGCGTTTCCAAGAATTTCAGGAGACATGACGCCTATCCAAAAAAATCTACCAATCTAAAAAATCGTACGACCAGTTTTTGAGAAAATCGCAAAAAAGTGAAAAAATGACACGAATAAACTGCTACTTCCGGTTGACCGATTTTGATGAAAATGTTCGAGTCGGGTGCGGTAGTGGTATGTTATTTAAGTTTCAAGTTCGTACGAGGATCCGTTCTTGAGATATTCTGTTCACACGCACGCACGCGCGCGCGCGCACACACACACACACACACACACACAGATCAATCGCTAAAAACATTTTTTTAGGTTCAGGGGGTCTGAAAACGTGTAGAACCGGAGAAAACTCGACTTGTTAAAATCGACATGAAAACAATACTTTCCTTTCTATATATTCATATAGCCAAGAGAAAGTAAAAAGAACATCATAATATTTTAAACGGTTTTTTATATTTATTCTTAATCACCACGATATATCAAACGATTTTTATTTATCACAATAATAATACGTCCGATTCATATTATTAAGTCCCTTACAAAAATCAATGTATCTTTACAAAAAGTAATAGAAAACACGATATAGAAGGAAATCAGATGAAGTTGTAAGAATACTTGAACAACCAAACCATGTTATTAAATTTAGAATTGACTAACAATAATTCACAGGAACTTAACCGTCAACTAACAAACTCTGTTTGTGAGTTAGATACGGAAAATCGCTCTTTCACGCTAAACTACGCACTGCACAAAAAAATGCTAATAATAGAAGTTGTAGATTGTTAATTTCCTATAAATTTGTTTATATACTACACTTTTGTCGTAAAGTGCATACTAAGGCCGAAATCTTAAAAAAATCGATTTTTCACACGTTTTCGTAAGAAAAAAACAGAAAATCGCTAATTACTGCTAAACTAAGCGTTATACAAAAAGTGTTTGCAATAAACACAAATAAAAGTGTTTGTTTGTTGTAGGTTTTTTATTTCTCTACAACTTTTATTATAGAAATTTTTGCGCTAAAATTTATATTAACCCCGTAATCTTAAAAAAACATTTCTTTACGTGAAAACAGCCTCACCAAGAATTTCAGCAAACATGGCGCCTACGCTATCTTGTAAAGCATACAAAATTTAGTAAACTAGGCGATTTTTAAAACAATCGTAGGACCCGTTTTTGAAAAAATCGCAAAAAATTGAAAAATTATACGAATAAACTACTACTTCCGGTTGACCAATTTTTATGAAAATGTTTGTGTCGGGTCCGGTAGTGGTATGTAACTTAAGTTTCAAGTTTCAAGTTCGTACGATGTTCCGTTCTTGAGATGTTTTGTATACACACACACAAAACACAATCGCTAAAAACATGTATTTGGATTCAGGGGGTCTGAAATCGTGTAGATCCGGAAAAAACTCGATTTCAAAAAAATCGACATGAAAACAATACTTTTCTTCCTATATATTCATATAGGCAAGAGAAAGTATTAAACGAGAAAAGAACATCATAATATTCTAAACTATTTTTTACATTTTACTCTTAATCGTCACGATATATCAAACGATTTTTATTTATCACAATTATAATACGTCCGATTCATATTTATTAAGTCCCTTAAGAAAATCAATTTATCTTTACAAAAAGTAACACAGGAAACACGATATAAAAGGAAATCAGATGAAGTTGTAAAAATAGTTGAACAACTAAACTATATTATTCAATTTAGAATTGACAATCAATAATTCACACGAACTTCACCGTCAACCAACCAACTCTGTTTTTGA
Source organism: Catonia carolina (assembly GCA_035578175.1). Taxonomy (NCBI): domain Eukaryota; kingdom Metazoa; phylum Arthropoda; class Insecta; order Hemiptera; family Achilidae; genus Catonia; species Catonia carolina. The sequence goes on along the minus strand of JAQMRL010000006.1, from coordinate 3,942,314 downwards.
GAGTTAAACCAATAAATTTAATCACAATCTGAAAAAGACTTGTCCAAATTCCAAAGTAAAGAAACACAAGACAAATTAAAAAAAAAACAAGGAAAAATACATAGCCATTAATTTTACGATTTCCTTTAAAATTTACATTTTAAAAGCATTATGTGAGACCAAAAGAATACACAGATACACTGGCTATAACGAGATCTAAATTGCATTTTAACACGCTTATGTTTTGTTATTTCACAACCAATGGTATGATAGATATTTCTGGAAAGTTAAATAAATCACCGGGTTCTCAAAAAGTTATGTAAACAAGACTTTTTTTTAAGCTTTTATTTGAAAACTACCCAATTGGATTGCTCCTTTTCGCTGTATTTTTGAAGTGTATTACGCGTGAGTTTGAACAGGGACCCCGAGTAGAGTTTGGTCATGGATGGCTGTCAACTGTTCACCATACAAAGTCACTTGCCCAACCGGTGTTACTTAACAAATAATAGAGACTTTCTACCAGCTGACTGACTGGGCTGGCCCGAATGCGAACAAGACTTTTTAATTTGTTTTTTGTTGTTGTTTAGGTTATCAGCCGAAAGACTTGTTAGAACTTGTAGAGGTTCTACTAAGTAAAAAGAGGAGAGAGGTGGTTTACCTGTCCCTTCCTCCATGAGTGAAAAAACATGCTTATCAGCATGCCGGACCCTCTGAAAAGCACATATTTTTACTTTCTCCTGCCTATATGAATATACAGGAAGGAAAGTATTGTTTTCATGTCAATTTTAAGAAATTGAGTTTTCACCGGATCTACACGTTTTCAGACCCCCTGAACCCAAAAAAACATGTTTTTAGCGATTGGTCTGTGTGTCTGTGAACGAACAGAATATCTCAAGAACGAACCATCGTACCAACTTGAAATTTGAAACTTAAGTTACATACCACTACTAGACCCGACACGAACATTTTCATCAAAATCGGTCAACCGGAGTGGTAGTTTATTCGTATAATTTTTTACTTTTTTTGCGATTTTCTCAAAAACTGGTTCTACGATTTTTTTAAAAATGGCTTGGTTTACAAAATTTTTTATGCTACACGATAGGGTAGGCGCCATGTTTGCTGAAATTCTCGGTGAGGCGTTTTTCACGTAAAGAAATTGTTTTTTTTTTAAGATTTTGGCGTTAATATGCATTTTAGGGCAAAAATGTATATATAATTAAAGTTGTAGAGAATTTAAAATTCTACAACTTTTAATTCAAACATCGTTTTGTATAACGCTTAGTTTAGCGGTACATAGCGATTTTCAATCGTTTTCTTACGAAAACGTGTGAAACATCTATTTTTTAAAGATTTCGGCCTTAGTATGCATTTTACGACAAAAGAGTACCTACATAATCAAATTTATGGGAAATTAAAAGATCTACAACTTTTATTTATACCATTTTTCTATACAGGTTTACCTACTTTAGCGTGAAAGAATGATTTTCCGTATTTTTAAGCCAAACTGCGGTCTATTTTCATTTTGCGTCTTTCATAATATATATGATTAAAATTAGGTTACGTTTATTGAGGTTAGTTTTTTGTTTATTTCTAATGTTTTATTACTAATTTTAGGTTCATTGTTAATTATTTGCATTGGCAAGAAAAAGTTGTGTGAGAGTTTCACACCAGATTTTTATTTTTACTTAAATATTTGTACAATTAGACATTTATTTTACAGTCATTATTTTTGTACAGAAGAAGATTTTGTAGAAAGAAAAGATAATTAATTAAAAAATAACCTATCAGTTAATTAATTGAACCAAACATTTTTGTCTAATTAGATAGAAATACATTAATGTGCTAAAAATACATTTTCAGGTATTTTATCCAGTAAGACAATTCATACAAGACCAGACTACGTCGATTTTATTCATTCTGTTTATTTAAAAACCAATCTATTGTTTTTATTTTTTTTCTATTTTAAGTTGAAATTATTTGAAAAATTTTCCCGAAATTTAAAGAATTTAATGAAGAACATGGCGTAAGGAATTTTTGCCTAAATCGTTGTGTTATTTGAATGGTACCTTAAATATAACATTATAATAAAATGTAGATATAGCTTTACCGGTATATATAACACCCGGTAATCCAAACCTCGCTAATCCGAAACCCTCGGTAATTTATACTAAATGTATTCAATATCACATCCGAAAATGCAATTAATTATTGAAACATTCTTGTTAGTCATAATTCGAAAGGCTGGTTTAAACCTGTAGAGGTTTTACTAAGTAAAATGAGGAGTGAGGTGGTTTATCATTCCCTTACTCACTGAGTGGGAAAGTATCCAGTATAATACTGGAAAGTATGCCAGTATGCCAGGATTTCTAAAAAGCACGTATTTTCCACTCTGCATATAACACTTTAACTTCATTCCCCACAGAGTCTGGCTGTATAATGAAATTCATTACTTTCAAAGGAGATAACCGTGACTATACAAAGCGAGATAACCGAGAAAACTGGGTGGCATATATAAGTCATTCGGTGGATTTTTCTCCTTATTTTTATAAAGTTACCCATAAATAAAAAGTTAGCCATCCTACGTTTTTCTCGAATTTGTCGCTTATTTAAGCGGAACAAACGAAAAATTTTGTGGGAAATCTGGAACAAACTTAGAACAATTTTGATTCCACTAGTTAGTTTTTTAAATTTTTGTATGGGCTGACAAATTCACAGACATTGCAAAAATTCCCTTTCAATTCATTTTTCTCAAATTAGAATTTTCAGTTATATCCTCTAATTTCTTTTCTTTATATGTTGTTTAGGTCAACAGCCGAAAGGCTGGTTTGAACCTCTAGAGGTTTTACTAAGTAAAACGAGGAGTGAGGTGGTTTACCATTGCCTTCCTCACTGAATGGAAACGTATGCTTATCAGCATGCCGGGCCCTCTGAAAAGCACATATTTTCCACTCTGCAAATGACACCTTCACTTCATTCACCACAGGGTCCGGCTGTATAATGAAATTCATTACTTTCAGAGGAGATAACTCTGATTAGTGTCACAGTACACCTCTACCTCTTCTGTTCTTAAATGATTCAGTCATTTAATTGACTGACCATGTGATAAGAAACAGAACTATTTATTTTAGCCCTGCAACGAACAGATTGAGGGTAAATAATTTGACACTCCACCTGTCTGTTATGGGCAGTTTTCTTTATATGCGCCAAGAAAATTCTATATAAATAAACAATATGTGTATACAGTGATCCCTCGTTATCCGCGGGGGTTACGTTCTGGAGGGTTACCGCGGTAAGTAAAACCGCGGATAATGATACCTTATATGAACGAAAAGATGGGGGTTAGGTTCTAAAGGTAAAGTCCTGTAGTCGTTTTAAGTGTTTTATAGTTTTAGGAACATTTTACCATTATTATAATCATCATCATCATCATCATCACCCAAACACGGATAGGCCTAAAGCCTGTTCCGGCACCCATCTTCGTAGCGGTCTTCCTCTATCACGTCTACCCCGTGGGGCATAACTTAATATTTGGACTGGTAGTCTTTCCTCTCGCATTCTATTCACATGTTCGCACCACCTGGAATTGTAGCGCGCAATGCCGTCTAATAGTGGTTGGACCTGTAATTCTGCTCGAATACTTTCATTACGTTTCATGTCCAGTCTATTATAGCCTGCCGTCGCCCTTAAATTAATTCCCTTAATTATTATCGCCCTTAATTATTATAATCAATGAATATTTAATAAATACAGTAATGTACGCATAAAAAATTTAAGTTCCTTTAAAATAATTAGTTATGGCTGTTTGCTTCGTCTTCTTTTCAAACTCCTTGTGGACTTCTTCGTATGGTTTCATCAGCTCCTGAGTCCTCTTTTGAATTGAAGGGCCCTTTCCATGACTGGATCCGTCTCCAACACGTGGTCAGCTGAGGCTCTCGTTGATGGTTTCTGAAGAAATGCTTGGCTTCGTTTCAGGATCGTCGAACACACAAAGAACTGTGGGTACGTACAAAAAAGTTAGACAGACACATGGAGGAAAAATCTGGTGTGAAACACTCACACAACTTTCTCTTGCCAATGCAAATAATTTACAATATAATTTAACATTAGTAATAAAATATTAGAAATAAACAAAAAACTAACCTCAATAAACATAACCTTATTTTAATCAGGAGTGAAACACTCAAAATGAAAATCAACCTCAGTCTGGCTTAAAAATACGGAAAATCACTATTTCACGCTAAACTAGGCTCTGTAGAGAAAAATGAGATAAATAAAAGTTGTAGATCTTTAAATTTCCTATAAATTTGGTTATATACACTTTTGTCGTAAAATGCATACTAAGGCCAAAATCTTAAAAAAATCGATTTTTCACACGTTTTCGTGAGAAAAAATCAGAAAATCGCTAATTACTGCTAAATTAAGCGTCATACAAAAAAATGTTTAGAATAAAAGTTGTAGAATTTTCAATTCTCTACAACTTTTATCATATAAAGTTTTGCGCCAAAATGCATATTAAAGCTGTAATCTTAAAAAAACAACGTTTTTACGTGAAAACAGCCTCACCCAGAATTTCAGCAAACATGACGCCTACCCTATCTTGTAGAGAATAAAAAATTGAGTAAACCAAACGATTTTAAAAAAAATCGTAGGACTAGTTTTTGAGGAAATCGCAAAAAAGTGAAAAATTATACGAATAAACTACTACTTCCGGTTGACCGATTTTGATGAAAATGTTCGTGTCGAGTCCGGTAGTGGTACGTAACTTAAGTTTCAAGTTTCAAGTTCGTACGATGTTCCGTTCTTGAGATATTCTGTTCACACACACACACACACACACACACACACACACACACACACACACACACACAGACCAATCGCTAAAAACAAGTTTTTTGGGTTCAGGGGGTCTGAAAACGTATAGATCCGGTGAAAACTCGATTTCGAAAAATCGACATGAAAACAATACTTTCCTTCCTATATATTCATATAGGCAAGAGAAAGTAAAAACTAGTTTAACAAAATAGTAAAAAATAATCTTTAATAAAATAAAAGTTTTACGACTCACCAGCACCGTTCATGCTGTTAATAATGTTCAGCTTACCTGAAAAATACAAAAAAGTCTTATTAAAACTATGAAACAAAATCTAATACTACATAGACTATTTATTTGTGTAGTAGATATTTTAAATTTTTCTTTGCCTACATGAATATTTAAAGGAAAGAACGTACTATATTCATGTCGACTTTACTAAATCGAGTTGTCACCGGAAATACACGTTTCCAGGCTTCTAGACCATACAAAACATGTTTTTACCAATCGCTGTGTGTTTATGTATGTGTGTGTGTGTGTGTGTGCGCGCGCACGTGAAAAAATTTATTACTTTCGGTTGACCGATTTTGATGAAAATGTTCGTGTCGAGTCCGGTAGTGGTGTGTAACTTAAGTTTCAAAGTTTCAAATTCGTGCGATGTTCCGTTCTTGAGATTATTCTGTTCACACACACAGACACACAGACCAATCGCTAAAAACATTATAAAAACGTTTGTGTGGGTTCAGGGGTTCTGAAAACGTGTAGATCCGGTGAATAGTGGATTTGTTAAAATCGACATGAAAACAATACTTTCCTTCCTATATATTTAAATGTGTTGTTGTTGTTTAGGTCATCAGCCAAAAAGCTGGTTTGAACCTGTAGAGATTTTACTAAGTAAAACGAGGAGTGAGGTGGTTTACCATTGCCTTCCTCACTGAATGGAAAAGTATGCTTATCAGCATGCCGGGCCCTCTGAAAAGCACATACTTTCCACTCTGCAAATGACACCTTCACTTCATTCACCACAGGGTCCGGCTGTATAATGAAATTCATTACTTTCAGAGGAGATAACTCTGATTAGTGTCTTTTACACGTCTACCTCTTCTGTTCTTAAATGATTCAGTCATTTCATTGGCTGACCAAGTGATAAGAAACAGAACTATTTATTTTAGCCCAGCAACGAACTGATTGAGAGTAATTAATTTGACTCTCCATCTGTCTGTTATGGGCAGAATATTCAAATAGGCAAGAGAAAAAAAAATTCAAGTTGCAAGATAAGAAAGAGAATCGAAGTAGTATAAGAAAAGAAGATGGGGAACTAATAGAAGAAGGTGATGACAATAAAGAAGAAACCGTATGCGGACCGTACACGATCATTAATAATGTCATTCCCTTATCATAATGACATTATTACTGACCGTCTACGGTTGACAAAGCTGGAATGATTCTCAGTAATGATGCGAATCCGGATTTTCTGATTTTGTTGCTTCATTACTGCGGCAGAGTGGGGATAATGTCAGTAACAATGACCGTGTACGGAGCATGCATCATTCCTTCATCATTATTTAGTTAAGTTTGTAGCGTGCTGCAGTAAACATGAATGACGAAACTGAAGTATCTGTCGCGAGTGAAGTGGTTAGTAATCTAGAAGAGAACAACGATAGTACCGATGTTCTTCTAAATTTTATTGAAACATATGAGACTCTTCCAGAACTTTGGAACCCTTCTTGCGCATTATATTTAAATAAGACAAAGAGGAATCAAGCGTTGGATACACTTTTAAACATATATAAAACCATTAAACCGGGGGCTACACGTGCTGATGTTAAGCGGAAAATAAATACACTGCGATGTAATTATAGGAAAGAACATAAGAAAATTCTTACATCTCGGAGATCGGGATGTAGTACGGATGAAGTGTACAAGCCGACATCAAACTTCAGGTCTTCAAAATTTCTTCCTGTTGCGAGATACCTTAAAGTTAATGCTAGTCTTTCAGACACTGGTATACTTTCCCTCATATTTGTATCCTTCCTTTTCAAAAATGGCTCAACCAATCGGAGCAATTCACCGAAAGTTTCTTCGTTCATGCGAAAGTAGTTTTTATAATCCTCGGGTTCTGTTGCACTAACTTCTCTGAGCAACACAACGTGGGAATGCTCACGGTGTTTTAGCCAGGTTTTCATCCAGCGTCGACGTTCAACATTACACTTTAAGCTTAATCCCAAAATTAAAGCAACACACGCTTTCTTACGCGAATCCATTACTGGTTCTTGTTAGGTAACCCAAGTAGTAATGAAGTAAAACTATTGTCATTATTACTGATGGTGTACGGCTACAAAAAAATGATGCGGTAATGAAGCTTGAATTTTCAAAGTAATGACATTTCTCGTAATGACATTATTAATGATCGTGTACGGTCCGCAGTAGAGTACGCATAGCCTCAACAGTTACAAGTAAAATCGTAGTGGCATTGATAACCAGATTGTGTATCTCTATCCCTAAAGGAAGCTGGAGATGAGGTGAATGACTCGGTCGAGTCGAGTGCACTGTTAAGCCATCAACTAATGACTTCACTGCCATCTAGTATCATTACTTCATTACTAACTCAACCTACAACTATTATATCATTAAAAACCGTATCATCATCATTAAACTAAACTCAAATCTCCATTTATAACCAATTTCCATTTTATTAAGAAAACTTCTACTTTACGACTTTCCTAACAGAAATGTGACATTTTCATAAAAACATATTGTGACACTCATCGCTAAGGTCCGTTTCGGGATCTAGGTTATAAAATAATTAATACACTAAAGTTTACAATTACAAATAATATTATTACACTATAATACAAGATTTATTTTTATTTACTTAAAATAAATAATAAACAATAAATAACTTAATAATTTACTTAGCACTACCTACAATCGATTTTATAACGGGTGTTTTTTTTTAGAGGTACAGAACTTTAAGTTGGCAGTACTGATTTCCATGGAGGCCATTTTGAAAACTGTTTTGTAATTTATGTTCAGTTTGGTTTGCCATTTTATAATGAATAGACTGACGCTGATTTACTGAAGGAAACGTTTGGTGAACGCATTATTTCACGTTCTGGACCCGTAAATTGGCCGTCATGCGACTGAACACCGCTGGACTATTTTCTGTGGGGGTATGTGAAATCGCTAGTCTATGCCAATAAGCCACAGACAATTATTGACGACTTGGAAGGCAACATTCACCGCGTTATTACCAATATACGGCCCCAAATGCTGCAAAAATTGGTCACAAATTGGACGTCTAGATTGGACCACGTCCGAGCCAGCTGCGGCGGCCACATGCCAGAAATTATTTTAAAATAAAAATGGTAAATAATTATCTTTAAAATAAAACTAATTCCACGTCAATTGTTCAATAATTATTCTTCGTTTTATTTCATTTTAAAGTTCTATACCTCTAAAAAAACACCCTTTAGAATACACATACAAAATGTGACTGAATACACAAAAACTAAATTTGATGCACCTACACAATAACTTTACACATTACACACACACGCGCGCGCGCTCACACACACACACACACAAACACACACCCATGCACACACACACACACCCACACCCACACACACACACCCATGCACCCACACACACATACACACACACACACACACACACACGCGCGTGCACACACACACACACACACAAAGATAGTATAACAATAACTCGGAACCGTTTACCTGATATAACGCCCCGATAGTCACTCGTCAAAGATCAAACGAATACTGACTGACTGACTGCGCTCGGGGATCTCTTTATGTAGTGAATCAAAAATAATCTTCCCGAAAGACACCGAACTTCGATACAAATAATAAAATACAAAAAAACCCTTTATAAATGAGTGCTAGAAAAATCAATTGTAAACAAGTCAACAATAAATCTATTGTAAATAGAAAGTGTAATCAACCGGCCCTTTCACATATAGTTGTACAACAATAACCCGACCTTCTCATACACCTTTTATAAATAGGCATACTTTTATTGTTACTATTGTCCTATTGTTACTTTTTACTTTCTCTTGCCTATATAAATATATAGGAAGGAAAGTATTGTTTTCATGTTGATTTTTAGAAATCGAGTTTTCACCGGATCTATACGTTTTCAGACCCCCTGAACCCAAAAAACATGTTTCTAGCGATTGGTCTGTGTGTGTGTGTGTGTGTGTGTGTGTGTGTGTGTGTGTGTGTGTGTGTGTGTGTGTGTGTGTGTGTGTGTGTGAACAGAATATCTCAAGAACGGAACATCGTACGAACTTGAAACTTGAAACTTAAGTTACATATCACTACCGGACCCGACACGAACATTTTCATCAAAATCGGTCAACCGGAAGTAGTAGTTTATTCGTATAATTTTTCACTTTTTTGCGATTTTCTCAAAAACTAGTCTTACGATTTTTTTTAAAATCGCCTGGTTTACTAAATTTTTTATGCTCTACAATATAGGGTAGGCGCCATGTTTGCTGAAATTCTGCGTAAGGCTGTTTTTACGCAAAAACTTTTTGTTCTTAAGATTGCGGCTTTAATATGCATTTTAACGCAAAACGTTTTATAATAAAAGTTGTAGAGAATGTAAAATTCTACAACTTTTATTTCAAACATTTTTTTTGTATAATGCTTAGTTTAGCGGTAATTAGCGATTTTCTGTTTTTTTCTCACAAAAACGTGTGAAAAATTGTTTTTTTAAAGATTTCGGCCTTAGTATTCATTTTATGACACAAGTGTATATAATAAAATTTATAGGAAATTAAAAGACCTACAACTTTTATTTAAAGCATTTTTCTCTACAGAGCCTAGTTTAGCGTGAAAGTGTGATTTTCCGTTTTTTTTAAGCCAAATTGAGTTCGATTTTCATTTTGCGTCATTCACTCATGATTAAAATAAGGTTATGTTTTTGAGGTTAGTTTTTGTTTATTTCTAATATTTTATTAATAATGTTAGGTTTATTATTAATTATTTGCATTGGCAAGAGAAAGTTGTGTGAGTGTTTCACACCAGATATTTCACTCTATTATCTTCTCTTTACCATGAAATGCTAGAAATTTCGCGAACCATGATCTTCTTCGATATTGGCACAATATAAGTTAATATCTACAAAGCGGAGACCACTACAACAACACTAGAAGTAAGCACCTACTGTTGTTGTTTAGATGTGATCAGCCAAAAGGCTGGTTTGAATCTCTAAAGACTTTACTAAGGAGAAACGAGAGGAGTGAGGTGGTTTACCCTTGCCTTCCACACTGAGTTGAAAAAGTATGCTTATCAGCATGCCAGGCCCAACGAGAAGCACCCCTTTCCACCCTGTTAATGACATCTTCACTTCATTAACCCTAGAATGGAAAGCCTAGTAATAGTTACGTTGTTGGAAACCCGTCGTAATATTTACTACTGATCTTTATAAGTCCAAATCTTATAGATGCATGTATTTTAAATACAAATGTGCTATGTTTATAATTTTTTAGTTTATTTCATACAAATTAATTATACAATATAGTAAAAATAACGGTATTATGCACCTTGAATATATTTTTTTTTTCAAATTTATTGGTTAAGTAGTAAATTTTTATTAAGTCGGAAAATTAGTAAAATACCATAAAGTCGTATAAATTGTTAGGTAAACTGTTTGATATTGCTAAGAAAAAAACAAGGTAGTCAGAGTCTAGTTATTTGCAAAGATTTCACTGTTCAATCGTGATAGACGTCGGTGCACCTCTTGCATATTTCTCCTCTGTGCTCCCCGCAGAATGCCTCGTTGCAATTGATACACCAGCTTGTTGTCATACGCCTCTTTATTGCTGGGCAATGTTTACAAACTGGTCGTTTCTTGACCTGTTTAGGGACAGGAACTGGATCATTTTCTCTTCCCAGAACTTGAAGTATAATCGTCTTCAAAGATTGTTGAATTGAGACACATTTGATCCTTTCTTCTAACCATGGTGTTATGAGCTGTTTATGTAGCCCGATCATAATTTATAATACAACTAACTATTTACAGTTTATTTTAACACTAAACACGTCACTACGAAAGCTACAATAATTAAAATATAAATCGATGCCCTATAAAAAATAGTTACGGTAGTGGAAACCCGTCGTAATATTTACGATTTATACTCTCACTCGACAAAATACAAAAGTTGTAACCGATGTCAATAACACACTGACCTTGTCTCAGGCGAAACGATACACACCCTTAAGGTCGGTACAGTCAACGTTGAAACGTAGTAGTACCAACGAAAAACGAAGTTGACGTAGTAAATTTTACGACGGCTTTCCATTCTAGGGTTAACCACAGAGTCCGGCTGTATAATGAAATTCATTACTCTCAGAGGAGATAACTGTGACTAGTGTCTTTTACACCTCTACCTCTTCTGTTCTTAAATAGTTCAGTCATGTAATTGGCTGAATATGTTAAAAGAAACAATTATTTTTTGTAGCTCTAGAAACCAACAGATAGAGTGCAATTAATTTAACACTGCACCTGCCCGGTATGGGCATAGGCATCTACAATCAGAATTTTAATTAACGTGGGGTCGAGTTTAAGAACAGACATCTCTGTAATCACTCTGTCAATTGTTATCATGTTTACACTCAAATGTAGCCTATTCAATTCTACGTTCTTTGGTTAGCTTAGTTGTTTTTACTTTCTCTTGCCTATATGAATATGTAGGAAGGAAAGTATTGTTTTGATGTCGATTTTAACAAAACACTCTTCACCGGATCTACACGTAAACAGACCCCCTGAACCCACACAAACATGTTTTTAGCAATTGGTCTATATGTGTGTAAGTGTGTGTGTGTGTGTGTGTGTGTGTGCGCGCGCGCGTGTGTGTGTGTACAAAATATCTCAAGAACGGAACATCGTACGAACTTGAAACTTAAAACTTAAGTTACATACCACCAGCCCCACACAAACATTTTCATTAAAATCGGTCAACCGGAAGTAGTAGTTTATTTGTGTAATTTTTCACTTTTTTGCGATTTTCTCAAAAACTGGTCCTACGATTTTTTTTTTAAATTGCCTGGTTTACTAAATTTTTTATGCTCTACAAGATACGGTAGGCCCGTGTTTGCTAAAATTCTTGGTAAGGCTGTTATCACGTAAAAAAATTGTTTTTTACAATAAAACAGGTTGTACATTCTTTAAAAATTCACTTATTTGGCTTGTGAAGTTACGAAATGAGACACCTAGTAAAAAATTACGTTTCACGACAACCATACTTTTTCCTTGTAATGTATAGATTGAGTTGCGATAAATTAATAGAATATTGTATAACAATAAAAATCGGTAAATTATATTACATATTTTACCAAAGAATGAACATAAGTATAACGCCTTCATTTATAGTTAACGCAACCCGCAGTCCATATCGACTTAGCAAACTGCATTGTTTCAGGGTAATAATACAACGTGCTTTACAGTACTATCATACACCAGAATCTTATAAATTACATGGTAAGTTATACCAGTTTAACATATAAAATCTGATGTGAAACACTCACAGGACTTTCACTTGCCAATGTAAATAATTAAAAACAACCTAATTTTAATCATGATTCAATGACACTAAATGGACTTGGATTTTGATGAGAAAAATATGGAAAATCACTAATTAATTGGGGTCTTTCTGTTATCCCCCCCCCCAAGCATAATTTGTCATATTTTGTGGATATTTCGTACGTAACCTTACAGTATTTTTAAGGGGAGACTGTACCTTGTATCCCGCCAATGTTAAATTTGCTATTTTTAGATACATTGTTCATAGGATTGGTAAAATATAGGCGAAAAAACTTTACACACCATAGGTGTTGGGTTTCTTTTCGAGCTAGTGAAATTTTTTCAATTTAATCTTTGGACCACACCATTTTTTTACTTTCTCTTGCCTATATGAATATATAGGAAGGAAAGTATTGTTTTCATGTCGATTTTTCGAAATCGAGTTTTCACCGGATCTATACGTTTTCAGACCCCCTGAACCCAAAAAACTTGTTTTTAGCGATTGGTCTGTGTGTGTGTGTGTGTGTGTGTGTGTGTGTGTGTGTGTGTGTGTGTGTGTGTGTGTGTGTGTGTGTGTATGAACAGAATATCTCAAGAACGGAACATCGTACGAACTTGAAACTTAAGTTACATATCACTACCGGACCCGACACGAACATTTCCATCAAAATCGGTCAACCGGAAGTAGTAGTTTATTCGTATAATTTTTCACTTTTTTGCGATTTTCTCAAAAACTAGTCCTACGATTTTTTTAAAAATCGCCTGTTTTACTACATTTTTTATGCTCTACAATATAGGGTAGGCGCCATGTTTGCTGAAATTCTGCGTGAGGCTGTTTTTACGCAAAAACTTTTTGTTTTTAAGATTGCGGCTTTAACATGAATTTTAGCGCAAAACGTTATATAATAAGAGTTGTAGAGAATGTAAAATTCCACAACTTTTATTTCAAACATTTTTTTTTATAACGCTTAGTTTAGCGGTAATTAGCGATTTTCTGTTTTTTTCTCACGAAAACGTGAGAAAAATCGATTTTTTTAACATTTCGGTCTTAGTATGCATTTTACGACAAAAGTGTATATAATTAAATTTATAGAAAATTAAAAGATCTACAACTTTTGTTTAAAGCATTTTTCTCTACAGAGCATAGTTTAGCGTGAAAGCGTGATTTTCCGTATTTTTAAGCCAAACTGAGTTCGATTTTCATTTTGCGTCATTCACTCATGATTAAAATAAGGATTAAAATAAATAAATGATTAAAATAAATATTTTTTGAGGTTAGTTTTTGTTTATTTCTAATATTTTATTAATAATGTTAGGTTTATTATTAATTATTTGCATTGGCAAGAGAATGTTGTGCGAGTGTTGCACACCAGATTTTTTAAATTACGAATAACATAAAATTTTTACAAATTGTTTTTACGTGTTTTGAGTATTACTAATTTTTGGAGCTTTAGAGGAAATCATAAAAATGTCGGTATATGTGGATATACAAGATAAAAATAAAAAAAATTTACAAAAAAAATTACAAAAAAAATCACAGAAAAAAATTATAAAAAAAATAAAAAAAAGATAAAAAATTTTTTTTTAAGAAACGCTATTATTTAACAATGATTCAAATAAAAAATGAACTAAAAAGAAAAAATAAAAAAAATTACAAAAAAAATTACAGACATTACTGTTACAAATATAAGCGTGGCGCATTTTATTGTAAAATATTCGTTGTATAAAAATGCGCCACGCTTTTATTTGTAACAGTAATGTCTGTAATTATTTTTGTAATTTTTTTTATTTTTTCTTTTTAGTTCATTTTTTATTTGAATCATTGTTAAATAATAGCGTTTCTTAAAAAATTTTTTTTATTTTTTTTTATTTTTTTTATAATTTTTTTTCTGTGATTTTTTTTGTAATTTTTTTTGTAAATTTTTTTTATTTTTTTCTTTTTAGTTACTTTTTTTAAGTAATTGTTAAATAAAAGCGTTTTTTAAATTTTTAAAAAAATATTTTTGTAATTTTTTTGAAATTTTTTTGTAATTTTTTTTACAAACACCTATTGTCATCGAAGATAAACAAGTGTGCAAAGTTTGATTCATATTGATACGGTAGAAGTATTAAAATTTTAAGTTGCAAGATTTGATGGATCCAAGAGTAAGTTATTTTGTAATAATAAAAGCGTTTAAAAAAAATTTTTTTGTAAATTTTTTTTTATGACAGCGTATTGTCATCGAAGATAAACAAGTGTGCAAAGTTTCATTCATATTGATACAGTAGAAGTATTAAAATTTTAAGTTGCAAGATTTGATGGATCCAAGAGTAAGTTAAAAAAAAAAAAAAAAAATTTTTTTTTGTAAATTTTTTTTTATGACAGCGTATTGTCATCGAAGATAAACAAGTGTGCAAAGTTTGATTCATATTGATACGGTAGAAGTATTAAAATTTTAAGTTGCAAGATTTTATGGATCCAAGAGTAAGTTAAATAAAAGCGTTTAATTAACTGGGAAAAATTTCACCGTGGTACGTTTATTGGTTTCTGAGAAAAGTGTACCTTGATCTTAAAAATTTAATTCTACGGGAAAATGTAAGAAACAAGAAGGCACAAATCAAAAATAATTGTACACAAACAAGTAAATTTCCCAACAACAGTTGTTTCGAAAGCTGAACCAACAGCTGAGAATATTGAAAACCGTGATGCAGATATTTTAAAAACTAAAATCCTCTTTGCACTAAAACGAGCAGTATAAAATATTAAAACAATCTGGTGTGAAACACTCACACAATTTTCTCTTGCCAATGCAAATAATTAACAATAATCCTAAAATTAGTAATAAAACATTAGCAATAAAAAAAAACTAAACCTCAATATACACAACCTAATTTTAATCATGAGTGAAAGACACAAAATGAAAATCAACCTCAGTTTGGTTTAAAAATACGGAAAATCGCTCTTTTACGCTAAACTAGGCACTGTACAAAAAATGCTTTAAACAAAAGTTGTAGATCTTTTAATTTTTTATAAATTTGATTATACACTTTTGTCGTAACATGCATACTAAAACCAGTCTTTAAAAAAAATAGATTTTTCACACGTTTTCGTGAGAAAAAAAACAGAAAATCGCTAATTCATGCTAAACTAAGCGTTATAAAAAAAATGTTAAAAATAAAAGTTGTAGAATTTTAAATTTTCTACAAATTTTATTGTATACATTTTTGCGCTAAAATGCATATTAAAGCCGCAATCTTAAGAAAACAATTTTTTACGTAAAAACAGTTTTACCCAGAATTTCAGCAAACATGGCGCCTACCCTATCTTGTAGCGCATAAAATATTATAGTAAAGCAGGCAATTTTTTAAAAAATCGTAAGACCAGTTTTTGAGAAAAACGCAAAAAAGTGAAAAATTACACAAATAAACTACTACTTCTTGTTGACCAATTTTGATGAAAATTTTCGCAAGAGAGAGTAAAGATGTTAGTTCTTAATAACATGATAATTTTTCTGTGTAAACCTAATAAAAACTTTATATTTCATTAAAAAAAATATTTTTTTGACGTAATTTAATGTTTTTCTGACAGATCTAGGCCTAAACTATTGAAAAACTTAAAAAACCAAAAATATAAATTTTGAGTGAACACCATCGTGCAATCTCCCCTCAACGATAAAAAATACCTACTTTCCTTCCTATATCATGTTGTTGTTGTTTAGGTCAACAGCCGAAAGGCTGGTTTGAACCTCTAGAGGTTTTACTAAGTAAAAGGAGGAGTGAGGTGGTTTACCATTGCCTTCCTCACTGAGTGGAAAAGTACGCTTATCAGCATGCCGGGCCCTCTGAAAAGCACATATTTCCACCCTGCAAAAGACACCTTCACTTCATTCACCACAGGGTCTGGCTGTATAATATGAAATTCATTACTTTCAGAGGTGATAACTCTGATTAGTATCTTTTACACCTCTACCTCTTCTGTTCTTAAATGATTCAGTCATTTAATTGACTGACCATGTGATAAGAAACAGAACTATTTATTTTAGCCCTGCAACGAACAGATTAAATGTAAATACCTGTCTGTTATGGGCAGATTCCTATATCATATAGACAAGAAAAAGTAACTAGCTCGTCTCATGCGTCTATACGCACCTTAATACGTGATGTGTTTTTTCCTCATTAAATTTAATTTTCCATAGTTTACTACACCAGTGCCAAGTAAAATTTTGTTAAATTTAATTTTACGTATAAATATCTGAAAATATCTGGTGTGAAACACTCACACAACTTTCTCTTGCTAATGCAAATAATTACCAATATAACCTTACATTAATAATAAAAAATTAACAAAAACTAACCTCTGAAAATATAACCTTATTTTAATCATGACTGAAAGACGCAAAATGAAAATCTATCTCAGTTTGCCTTAAAAAATACGGAAAATCACTCTTTCACACTAAACTAAGCTCTGTAGAGAAAAAGGTTTTTAATAAAAGTTGTAGATCTTTTAATTTCCTATAAAATTAATTATATACACTTTTGTTGTAAAATGCATACTAAGGCCGAAATCTTAAAAAAATCGATTTTTCACACGTTTTCGTGAGAAAAAAAACAGAAAATCGCTAATTATTGCTAAACTAAGCGTTATAAAAAAAATGTTGGCAATAAAAGTTGTAGTATTTTAAATTCTCTACAACTTTTATTTTATAAATATTTGCGCTAAAATTTATTTTAAAGCCGTAATCTTTAAAAAAAACAATTTCTTTACGTGAAAACAGCCTCACGAAGAATTTCAGCAAACATGGCGTCTACCCTATCTTGTAGATAATAAAAAATTGAATAAACCAGCCGATTTTTAAAAAATCGTATCACCAGTTTTTGAGAAAATCGCAAAAACGTGAAAAATTACACGAATAAACTACTACTTCCGGTTGACAGATTTTGATGAAAATGTTCGTGTCAAATCCGGTAGTGGTATGTAATTTAAGTTTCAAGTTTCAAGTTCGTACGATGTTCCGTTCTTGAGATATTTTGTATATACACACACACACACACACACACACAGACCAATCGCAGAAAACATGTTTGTGTGGGTTCAGGGGGTCTAAAAACATGTAGATCCGGTGAAAACTGGATTTTGAAAAATGGATACGAAAACAAAACTTTCCTTCCTATATATTCACATCTGCCCATAACAGACAGGTGGAGTGTCAAATTATTTACACTCAATCTGCTAGTTGCAGGGCTAAAATAAATAGTTCTGTTTCTTGTCACATGGTCAGCCAATTAAATGACTGAATCATTTAAGAACAGAAGAGGTAGAGGTGTAAAAGACACCAATCAGAGTTATCTCCTCTGAAAGTAATGAATTTCATTATACAGCCAGACCCTGTGGTGAATGAAGTGAAGGTGTCATTTGCAGAGTGGAAAATATGTGCTTTTCAGAGGGCCCGGCATGCTGATAAGCGTACTTTTCCACTCAGTGAGGAAGGCAATGGTAAACCACCTCACTCCTCGTTTTACTTAGTAAAACCTCTACAGGTTCAAACCAGCCTTTCGGCTGATGACCTAAACAACAACATATTCACATAGGCAAGAGAAAGTAAAAAATATTAACAAACAACTAATTAAAATTTTAATGTAAAGATCATATTTTATGAAATACGTAAACACAAAACATTAGAAAAATTTTCCATACGATACACAGTGTAATTAATTGTATTTTTATTACAGTAGTTTGATGAAAAAGTCATTAAATTTTCAATGTCTAATAAAATTAATTACAGAATTAATGTAGTGACGTACATAAATAACATTAAACCAATTTACTTGAAAAATTGACAAGAGAGGGAAAGAGAAAGAGAAAATAAAGAGTGAGTTAAAGTACTTCAATCATAAATTATTACGATTTCATCAGAATCAATTAGCGTGAGACAGTTAGCAGACAGGCTGATACGACAACTTTAATCTAATAGCTCAACTGTTCATAGCCCCGTAATTTTAGATCATTTTCACTTCTTCTCTCTGTTGTACAACTGATTTAGAAATCATTGCGATAGTGAAAAGTTTTCTATACAGATCTCTGTTCTTCATAACTCATTGAAATCAAAAAAGTGGTTTACGAAATGACTACCATTTTCATGTATTGTAAGCATGCTATTGTATTGTGACACGTTATCCAAGGAGGCAAAGAGGAGGAATAAGAAGAAAAAAGAAAAACGACAAGAAGATGGAAGAAGGAGAAAGAGAGAAATAAGGAGAAGAAGCAGCATGAGAAGAAAATGAAGAAGAACAAGGATAAGAACGCAGCGGAAGCAACAAGAGAAGAAGAATAACAACAAGAAGGACTAGGAAAAGGAGGAGAAGGAGGATTTGGAGGAGGAGAAGGAGACCTAGGAGTGGAAGGAAACGGAGGAGGAAGAGGCCTAGGAGTGGGAGGAACAGGAGAATTTGGAGGAGGCCTAGGAATGAGAGAAAAAGGAGGAAGAGGAGGCCTAGGAGGGGATGAAAAGGAGGAGGAGAAGGCCTAGGATTAGGAAGAAAAGGAGGAGAAGGAGACCTAGGAGTGGGAGGAAACGAAGAGGAAAAGGCCTAGGAGTGGGAGGAAAAGGAGGATTTGGAGGAGGAGGCCTAAGAGTGGGAGGAAAAAGAGGATTTGGAGAAGGAGGCCTAGGAGTGGGAGGAAAAGGAGGAGGAGAAGGGACCTAGGAGTGGAAGGAAACTGAGGAGGAGAAGGCCTAGGAGTGGGAGGTAAAGGAGGATTTGGAGGAGGAGGCCAAGGAGTGGGAGGAAAAGGAGGAGGAGGCCTAGGAATGGGAGGTAAAGGAGGAGGAGAAAACTGGGAGTAGCAGGAAAAGAGAAGGAGGAGGACTAGAATAAGAAAAAATAGACAAGGAAGTAGTTTTTTTTCTTCTAATTGTTATAAAAATGTAACAATTTTTAAAATTAATATTTTTCCAGTTATCTTCCATAAGTAAAATATCCTTGTAAAAGAGAAAAACCACAAGAATTTTTCCTTGAATATCCGATTTTTACTGGTCTATTATAATGATGCACTAGAATATAACGTTCATTGCATTATTCTATCTAATAAGCAAAAAGCAAAAAAAAAAAAAAAACGACAACTTAATTACATTGCCAGTTGCATCGCATCGCATCGCATTGCGTTTACATCAGATATCTTATTACAAAATAATACTCTATTAACAATGATAAATTAATAACTGACAAGTAGGAGCAAAATTATTCAGTGTACAGAGCGACCAAGTTAACTTCTTTTTTTTTAGGTTTAACGTCCGACTGTTCTGCAAAAATCATTTCATCCTTCACCGTCTGCAGTAGCTAATGCAGACGGTGAAGGATGAAATAATTTTTTGTAACGTATGAAAATATGCCGTGCCTGAGTGAGATTCAAACCCAAGACCGCATGATGAGAGGCGAACACGTTACCAACTACGCCAATACGGCCGGCAAAAGCTCGAAGTTAACTTCGAACGTAACAATACCTTGTTGATATTTATCTCAAAATCAAAATCTTGGTGTAACCATGACTTTGATAAACACCGAACTTTCATCATATTAGACTCGAAAATTCTTTGGGTCTTTTCCGTTTTCTGTATGCCTCTGTGTGTTGTTTAGGTCAACAGCCGAAAGGCTGGTTTGAACTTCTAGAGGTTTACTAAGTAAAACGAGGAGTGAGGTGGTTTACCATTGCCTTCCTCACTGAGTGGAAAAGTACGCTTATCAGCATGCCGGGCCCTCTGAAAAGCACATATTTTCCACTCTGTAAATGACACCTTCACTTCATTCACCACAGTATGCCTCTATCAAATCCGAATTCCCTGAAGGGTTGCACAATTCTCCCACTCTTGCGTCTAGCGCGCCAGTCTGAATAGCAAAATTCCTGCGTAGTGTCAACTGCACTCCGAATTCACAGTTAATTACTGCACAGTCGGCCATGAGTTTTGTACAGTCGGCCATGAGTTTTGTACAGTCGGCCATGAGTTTTGTACAGTCGGCCATGAGTTTTGTACAGTCGACCATGAGTTTTGTACAGTCGGCCATGAGTTTTGTACAGTCGGCCATGAGTTTTGTACAGTCGGCCATGAGTTTTGTACAGTCGGCTATGAGTTTTGTACAGTCGACCATGAGTTTTGTACAGTCGGCCATGAGTTTTGTACAGTCGGCCATGAGTTTTGTACAGTTGGCCATGAGTTTTGTACAGTCGGCCATGAGTTTTGTACAGTCGGCTATGAGTTTTGTACAGTCGACCATGAGTTTTGTACAGTTGGCCATGAGTTTTGTACAGTCGGCCATGAGTTTTGTACAGTCGGCCATGAGTTTTGTACAGTCGGCCATGTGTTTTGTACAGTTACATAATACTATTCGGACGAAGGAAGATGCTGCAGAGTTTCTTTTTCTTCAGGAAAGGGGGTTATTACATAATCCTAGAAGATGTGTCAACTAAAAGAGTATATGTGAAACACTCACACAACTTTCTCTTCCCAATGTAAACAATTAAAAAGTATAACGTAACAGTATAATGTAGCCTAATAGTAGCAAAAAATTCAATTAAAAAATATAACTTGATAGTGATGTAGTAGTAGCAGCAAAATAAAACAACAGAACGTGGAAAATATTTTTCATCTTTTAATTTCATACAAATTTGATTATAAACGCCTTTTGTCGTAAAATGCACGCTAAGACCAAAATCTTAAATAAATCAATTTTTTACACGTTTTCGTGAGAAAAAACTGAATTTAGCATATTTTCGTTAAACTAACGGTTAGATATACAAAAAAAAAATGTTTCAAATGAAAAATGTAGGATTTTACATTCTCAACAATTTTTATTAAATACATTTTTGTGTTCAAATAGCCTACATAGGCTATTAAAGCCGGAATCTTAAAGAAACCAACTTTTTTACGAGAAAACAGCGTCCCTAAGAATTTCAGCAGACATGGCGCCTACCTACTTGTATAACATAACAAATTTAGAAAATTAGGCGATTTAAAAAAAATCGTATGAGCCGTTTTTGAGAAAATCGCAAAAAAGTGAAAATTGATACGAATAAACTACTACTTTCGGTAAACCGATTTTGATGAAAATGGTCGTGTCGGGTTCGGTAGTGGTGTCTAACTTAAGTTTCAAGTTTCAAGTTCGTACGATGTTCCGTTCTTGAGATATTCTGTTCACACATACCCACAGACCAATCGCTTAAAACATCTTTTTTGGGTTAAAGGGGTTTGAAAACCTGTAGATTCGGTGAAAACTCGATTTCGAAAAATCGACATGAAAACAATACTTTCCTTCCCTATAATATAGGCAATACTTGCCTATATTAATATAGGCAAGAGAAAGTAAAAATTGATCAACCTCAGGACATGGGTAAACATGATTCGATAGGTTAATTTTCCACTTAATACAAAAATTTAAAAGTAAAGGCAAATGCATATGTAAATGACATGTGGTGCAAGTTTATTCATATGTAAATAATTTTTTGTGAAATAGCCTATATTATTTTATAGAAACAGTAGTATAAAAATCTGGTGTGAAACACTCACACAACTTTCTCTTGCCAATGCAAATAATTTACAATATAATTTAACATTAGTAATAAAATATTAGAAATAAACAAAAAACTAACCACAATAAACATAACCTTATTTTAATCATGAGTGAAACACTCAAAATGAAAATCAACCTCAGTCTGGCTTAAAAATACGGAAAATCACTATTTCACACTAAACTAGGCTCTGTAGAGAAAAATACGTTAAATAAAAGTTGTAGATCTTTAAATTTTCTATAAATTTAGTTATATACACTTTTGTCGTAAAATGCATACTAAGGCCAAAATCTTAAAAAAATCGATTTTTCACACGTTTTCGTGAGAAAAAATCAGAAAATCGCTAATTACTGCTAAACTAAGCGTCATACAAAAAAATGTTTGAAACAGAAGTTGTAGGTTTTTAAATTCTCTACAACTTTTATTATATAAGTTTTTGCGCTAAAATTTATATTAAAGCCGTAATCTTAAAAAAACAACGTTTTTACGTGAAAACAGCCTCACCGAGAATTTCAGCAAACATGGCGCCTACCCTATCTTGTAGAGAATAAAAAATTGAGTAAAATAGGCGATTTTAAAAAAAATCGTAGGACCAGTTTTTGAGAAAATCGCAAAAAACTGAAAAATTATACGAATAAACTACTACTTCCAGTTGACCGATTTTGATGAAAATGTTCGTGTCGCGTCCGGTAGTGGTATGTAACTTAAGTTTCAAGTTTCAAGTTCGTACAATGTTCCGTTTTTGAGATATTCTGTTCACATACACACACACACACACACACACACACACACACAGACACACAAACAGACCAATCGATAAAAACATGTTTTTTGGGTTCAGGGGGTCTGAAAACGTATAGATCCGGTGAAAACTCGATTTCGAAAAATCGACATGAAAACAATACTTTCCTTCCTATATATTCATATAGGCAAGAGAAAGTAAAAATTTACTTTGTGAATCACTGAAATATTACGCCATATAAAACAATACATAAGTAATTTCAAGTGATTAAACCAGGCAAATCAAAGACAATAAGCGTTCGTTTGTAGAAGAAACCTTCACAGTTTGTTCAGCGTTGAGTGTTTACGTGATAAGAACATTTAATGGCGTTTCTTTTCAAACAGATCGAGTGGAACATCCGTGTAAAATGTATGCTTGAATGACGTCAATGCAAAGTAGTCGTTTAATTAGATGTACATGTTTATTGAAAATTAGTAACAAAGAAAGAAAATTAACTTTAATAAATTATACAATAAAAGTCATAGAAACATTGTAATAGCAATTAATATTGTGGCATTACACATTTTCTCATAGGACTATACGGCCTTTTTAGACAACGTTACGTAAAATTAGACGTTTAATAATAATAAAAATAAAAATCTGGTGTGAAACACTCACACAACTTTCTCTTGCCAATACAAATAATTAACAATAAACCTAACATTAGTAATAAAACATTAGAAATAAACAAAAAACTAACCTCAATAAACATAACCTAATTTTAATCATAATTGAAAGACGCAAAATTAAAATCGACCTCAGTTTGACTTTAAAATAAGGAAATCACTCTTTCACGCAACTAGGCTCTGTAGAAAAAAAACGCTCGAAATAAAAGTTGTAGATCTTTTAATTTCCTATAAAATTAATTATATACACTTTTGTCGTAAAATGCATACATAGGCCGAAAGTTTTGAAAAATCGATTTTTCACAAGTTTTCGTGAGAAAAAAACAGGAAATCGCTAATTACCGATAAACTAAGCGTTATACAAAAAAATGTTTGAAATAAAAGTTGTAGAATTTCAAATTCCCTACATTTTTTTATTAAATCAATTTTGCGCTTTAATACATATTAAAGCCGTTTTCTTAAAAGAACACTTTTTTTACGTGAAAACAGCCTAACCAAGAATTTCAGTAAATATAGCGCCTACCTTATCTTGTAGAGAATAAAAAATTGAGTAGGCCTAAACCAAGCGATTTTAAAAAAAATCGTTGGACCAGTTTTTGAGAAAATCGCAAAAAAGTGAAAAATTACACGAATAAACTACTACTTCCGTTTGACCGATTTTGATGAAAATGTTCTTGTCGGGTCCGGTAATGGTATGTAACTTAAGTTTCAAGTTTGTACAATGTTCCGTTCTTTAGATATTCTGTACACACACACACACACACACACACACACACACACACACACACACACACACACACACGCACACACAGACCAATCGCTATAAACATGTTTTTTTGGATTCAGGGGGTCTGAAAACGTGTAGATCCGGTGAAAACTCGTTTTCAAAAAATCTACATGAAAACAATACTTTCCTTCCTATATATTCATATAGGCAAGAGAAAGTAATAAACTAAAATGGTTCAAAAAAATAGAAGAAGACGTGATATAACTAAACATAGACCAATATACGTACATTTTAATAAATTTAATTTTTTATGTACTTTAATAAATCACAGATATAAATATATAATTTAATAATATACAGAGTGATTTTTTAGTCCTGTTACCCAATTGTTAATGTCTGGTAATATTTTTCTAAAAAAAATAAATTTTGTTTTGTGACACTAAGTTGGTAGCCCTACTCAACCAGTATGGATATGGCAGTGTGAGTTGATTCTCCTTGAGCTGTGTAAAATTTTGTGCCATTTCCGGTCGTGCTACGAACAGAATGTCTTTTATCCTAAAACAATCTCTTGTTTAAATCTGGAGGCTGAAGCTCTACAACTAATCGTATGTGATACGGATACAATTTCAATTTTTTAGCAGCTTTCTGAGCACTCGAACATGACAAATCAACATGCGAGGAAAGGTTTTGTAAACTTTTCCATGGAGAATTGAGCAATCTTGTTTTCACATTCTCTTAACGTCATCTGTCAAGAGAGTTGGTCGACCACTACGTTTTCTGCTGCAAACAATACCTGCCTCTAAAAATCAGTTAGTTAGCCTAGAAATTGACTAGAATAGAGTGGAGGAACACCAAAAAATTTAATTTGAAATGATTCTTTTACACTCGCATACGATTTTGTAGCAAAATATCGTTCAAGAATGAAAACCCGTTGTTCTAGGGTAAAAGACATTCTGTTCGTAACACAACTGGAAACAGCACAAAATTTTACGCAACTCAAGGAGAATCTGTCGTATCTATACCGGTTGAGTAGGGCTACCAACTTTGTGTCACAAAACAAAATATCCCTTTCTTAGAAAAAAATTACCAGACATTAACCATTGGGTAACAGGACTAAAAAATCACCTGGTATAAAACCACTCTTTCGGCTGTTGATCTAAACAACATACACAGACCAATTTTTTTAAATAATTTTTTTGGGTTCCAGGGAAACCTAACTCGATTTCAGAAAATCAATATGAAAACAATACTTTCCTTCCATTTTACCGTATTTACCCGAATATAAGGCTAGGTTTTTCCCGAGATTTCTCCTTAAAAATTATGGGCCGCCTTGTATGTTGTGTATACAGCCCTACAGCCCTATAGTAAGAGTAGAACGTATCTAATGAAAGTACCGTATTGTTCCGAATACAAGCCGCAGTTTTTTCCTAAAAATTGGTTCCATAATTTGACCTGCGGCTTGCAATCGCGCTTTAATAATAATAATCGTTTCTTATTAAGCATAAGTAGGTATTAATAGAGAGAGAGAGAGAGAGAGTGAGAGAGAGAGAAAGAGAAAGAGAGAGAGAGAGGGAGAGAGAGAGATAGCATATGAGAGTGAGAGGGGGAGAGGAGGAAAACGAGAGCGAGAGAGAGAGAAAAAAAGAGAGAGAGAGAGAGAAAGAGAGAGAGAGAGAGGGAGAGAGAGAGAGGGGGGAGAGGGGGAGGGGGAGAGGGGGAGGGGGAGGGAGAGAGATAGTGAGAGAGAGAGAAAGAGAGAGAGAGGGGAGAGGGGGAGGGAGAGAGAGAGAGACGCACTCCTTACGTAGTTTAGATCTTTTTTTTGTTGTATTTTATACATCGCCATGAGTGATGTTAAATAGGTTAAAGGTACTTTGTGTATACAATTACCCAAAAAGTAGCCCAGGACTTGCGATACCAATAATTCAAAATTGGTATCGCAAGTCCTGGGCTACTTTTTCGGTAAAAACGCGGAAAAAACATCCACCAAAGAAGCCGGAAGAAAACACATATAATGTAGATGAATCCTTGTGTTCGGCATTTAAGAAAAAATAAACAGAAACTTCTAAATGGTAATTAAGTAGTAAGCGTATTTGTTTGTACGGTATTTTCTTCTTAAAAAATAAAATACTTTCAAAAACATACAAGTACAGTATAATGCCGATTATCCGTGGTAATTGGGGGGATAACTATACCGGATAACTGGAAAACACGGATAATACAACCCAATTCGGTCGAGACCACCTACGTCATAAACAAAACCACCAGTTACGCGTATGTTTTATTCTACTGATTAATACATGTTAATACTATCGGATATCGGAAATAAATAAACAAATTGTATTGAAATAAAAATATTTACTACATAAATTTATATAAATCTTACCTTAAACTACGTAACAAAAAAAATCACAAAAAATCTGTTATTTTACTTTGTTTCATTTTATGCCGCAATATTTTTTCCTTTAT
The DNA here is from genome assembly GCA_035578175.1 of Catonia carolina. Classification (NCBI taxonomy): domain Eukaryota; kingdom Metazoa; phylum Arthropoda; class Insecta; order Hemiptera; family Achilidae; genus Catonia; species Catonia carolina. The sequence goes on along the minus strand of JAQMRL010000006.1, from coordinate 3,915,830 downwards.
TTTTCTTATGTAACCACGAATATGTAAAATGTCCACGTAATCTGTGTCATCCTGATTTTCCATGAAAGTAAGTAATGTTTCGGCACCGGTTAAAGCTTCTTTGCAACTGATTTTAGGAGCCGGTTCTGAATCGTCATCACTGCTTTCGTCTTGCTGTGTATAGTAAAGAGCTCGGTCCAGGAATTGGCTTGGTTACACTGCCTGATCTAGTAGATCGTCATCACTAATTTTCTCATAGCCCGAATCACACGCATCAACATTTAACCACTCATTATTGTCGTAATCGAACAATATTATCGTAGTATATCACAATAATTGTGATAATTACGATGAGGAAAATGTCGGGAGTTGAAAAGTTTTAATTTGTAAAAGTTATACAGTACATAACCTACATAATTAATTTTTTTAGTGATTTTAATTTTTCTAGCCGGCCGCGTTGGCGATGTTGGTAACGTGCTCGCCTCTCATCACGCGGTCTTGGGTTCGAATCCCACTCGGGCATGGCATTTTTTCATACGTTACAAAAAATTCATTTCATCCTACATGGTCTGCATTAGTAGCAATTTGCAAAACAGTCGGACATTAAACCAAAAAAAAAAAAAAAAGATTTCTAGTGATCGCACGGTTAATCCAAACCCCGGTTAAACGATCCACGGAAAATCGGTACTCTACTGTACTGTACTTGAAATTTATTTCCTAGTTTTGATAGTAATTTTTCCGATGCGGCTTAAATTCGGGTGCGGCTTGTTTTCGGAATAATACGGTACTTGGAATGGACATATACGATAAACTAAATGATATCTATTGAAACAGTTTTAGAAAAACATTACCTGTCTTTTGGGTAGAATGGGCTACAGGATGGCCTAGAACACAATTTTTTCGAAGATTAGAGATGTCATTTACGTTGATTCACAGAAGATTTCTAAGAAAAACACAATGAAACGTAGACCTGTCTTGTTTATAGAATGGGTTATAGGCGGTTCTAGAGGCCATGGCTTCCCAAACTCACCACAGAGTAACCTTCCGCATTTACCTACCATGCTGGTAGCCTAGTCTAGTTTAAGTAGTGAAAACGATGAGAATGGAGTTGAAGATGTTTGTGAAGCTTAAAAGAAGTTTGAAAATTTGAAGTTTGTTTTGTGTATAATGTTTCGTTTATATAATGTAGTGTTAATTTCATTTTACTTTCTCTTGCCTATATGAATATATAGGAAGGAAAGTATTGTTTTCAGACCCCCTGAACCCAAAAACATGTTTTTAGCGATTGGTCTGTGTGTGTGTCTGTGTGTGTGTGTGTGTGTGTGTGTGTGTGTGTACAAAATATCTCAAGAACGGAACATCGTACGAACTTGAAACTTGAAACTTAAGTTACGTACCACTACCGGACTCGACACGAACATTTTCATCAAAATCGGTCAAACGGAAGTAGTAGTTTATTCGTGTAATTTTTCACTTTTTTGCGATTTTCTCAAAAACTGGTCCTACGATTTTTTTTAAAATCGCCTGGTTTACTCAATTTTTTAAACTCTACAAGATAGGGTAGGCGTCATGTTTGCTGAAATTCTGGGTGAGGCTGTTTTCACGTAAAAACGTTGTTTTTTTTAAGATTACAGCTTTAATATGCATTTTAGCGCAAAACTTTATATAATAAAAGTTGTAGAGAATGTAAAATTCTACAACTTTTGTTTCAAACAATTTTTTGTATAACGCTTAGTTTAGCGGTAATTTTCGATTTTCTGTTTTTTTCTCACGAAAATGTGTGAAAAATTGATTTTTTTAAGATTTCGGCCTTAGTATGCATTTTACGACAAAAGTGTATATAATTTAATTTATAAAAAATTAAAAGATCTACAACTTTTATTTAAAGCATTTTTCTCTACAGAGCCTATTTTAGAGAGAAAGAGTGATTTTCCGTATTTTTAAGCCAAACTGAGGTTGATTTTCATTTTGCATCATTCACTCATGATTAAAATAAGGTTATGTTTTTGAGGTTAGTTTTTTGTTTATTTCTAATATGTTATTATTAATGTTTGGTTTATTGTTAATTATTTGCATTGGCAAGAGAAAGTTGTGTGAGTGTTTCACACCAGATTTTTTAATTAAACAATTGACATTTAAAAATTTGCTTTTTTTTCTAAAATTTTAATTAAAGTTTTAAGGGTCGCCTTGTATTCGGGTAAATACGGTACATTCATAATAGGGCAAGAGAAAGAAAAATATCTTTGCTGTTTGTGCACCCTGTACGTATTTATTAACGGAAGTTATGGTTACGACCGTTATTACAAGAGTTTGTAATGAGAATATTGTCGTATAATTATACGGAATAATAATTAGCGTAGATTACAAAGGGAATCGATTATTATTATTACATGGTAGGCATATTTTTATTTTTAATCAATTAAGCAAGTAGCATTAATTGCAAGTGATAGCCTCCAACTTTTAGACGAGTACGTGTCTAATACAATCTGGTAATTATTATTTAAGGTTAACAGTTGCAGCAAAACAGTATATTTTTAAATTGTTTACATTATTAATATACGGTTGGTAAATCGATATGGGTTTCTCCCGGATAGACATTTATTAGCCAAGACAAAAACTTTTAAATATTTCCACAACGACCTTCAAATTTATTATATTATTTGGATAATTAAAGATTATAATCTACCAAAAAATCTGGTGTGAAACAATCCCACAAATTTCTCTTGCCAATGCAAATAATGACCAATATAACTTAATTTTACAATAAAACATTATAAATAAAGAAAAAAGTAATCTCAAAAAATATAACCTTAGTTGAATCATGAGTAAACGACGCAAAATGAAAATCGACCTCAGTTTGGCTTAAAAATACGGAAAATCACTCTTTCACGCTAAACTAGGCTCTGTAGAAAAAAATTCTTTAAATAAAATTTGTAGATCTTTTAATTTCCTATAAATTTGAATATATATACTTCTGTCATAAAATGCATACTAAGGCCGAAATCTGAAAAAAAAGGTTTTCGCACGTTTTGATGAGAAAAAAACAGAAAATCGCGAATTACCGCTAAACTAAGCGTTATACAACAAATGTTTGACATAAAAGTTGTAGGATTTTAAATTCTCTACAATTTTTATTCCATAAATTTATGCGTTAAAATGCGTCACAAAGCCGGAATCTTATAAAAACAAATTTTTTTACGTGAAAACAGCCTAACCAAGAATTTCAGCAAACATGGCTTCTATCTTGTAGAGCATAAAAAATTTAGTAAACCAGGCGATTTAAAAAAAAATCGTAGGACCAGTTTTTGAGAAAATCGCAAAAAAGTGAAAAATTACACGAATAAACTACTACTTTCGGTTGACCGATTTAAATGAAAATGTTCGTGTCGGGTCCGGTAGTGGTGTGTAACTTAAGTTTCAAGTTTCAAGTTCGTACGATGTTCCGTTCTTGAAATATTTTGTACACACACACACACACACACACACACACACACACACACACACAGACCATTCGCTAAAAACATGTTTTTGGGTTCAGGGGGTCTGAAAACGTATAGATCCGGTGAAAACTCGATTTCGAAAAATCGACATGAAAACAATACTTTCCTTCCTATATAAAATTCATATAGGCAAGAGAAAGTTTATATACGTAAATGAGAGTTTCTCAAAAACGGACAATAAACAAGACAGATAAAGAAGAGAATTTTCTTTTTTTTGTTAGCTTTTTTTTGTTATCGGGAACTGTACATTGCTGACAACTACCCAATTTGATAGCTGCTTTTTGCTGTAACTGGTTATGTAAATGGCTGTCAACTGGTCACCATACAAAGTCGATTGCCCAATCGGTGTTACTTAACAAATATAAGCGACTTTCTACCAGGTGACTGAAAAGAAGAAGAAGAAGAAGAAGAAGAAGAAGAAGAGCCGAAAAAGACCAAGAAGAGAATTTAAAAAATGAATATTGAACATACCTTTTTCCGTCTTCCTTCATTGGTGATGTACAAATCTGCGATACCCAATAAGCAATCATCGCACCTACAAACGTCACTGCTCATCGACGAAGTGGAAGCGAACGATGACGCGCTAGCGAATGACGAAGCGGAATCAGTAGAATCCATCCGTAATAGTGGAGACGGATAAGGAGGCCCAATTGTAGCACCATTTAAAAGAGAAGATGATCCTGAAGCTCTCTCCATTTTGGCAATCAATAAAGATTCCATTAAAGATCTAGGACGTGAAGAAGGTGAAGAAATCGGTGAAGAACTTAAATGACAACATGTCAAATTAGTTGACGAGGAAGGCGTATTCACAGGCGTCGTCGACGACGGGGTGTTACCCACCGAATGAAAACTTTGTAAATATTTACACGAAATATTCACACATTGTGAATGCGCCGGTGGTTGTTTATCCCCACTGTTATTATTACCTTCACCACTTACATCCCTTTTATTAGAACTACCCCTTCCACCACCACCCCCTGGTGGGGGTGTATCGTTTCTCATATTTGATGTCATTTTATCACTGTCTTTTTCTATACCACTCATATATCACATTTATATAAACACAAGTCAATTTTTATTTAGTTAATTTCTTGTCTAATTTATTTATAATATAAATATCACTTATTTTAATCTCCATTTTATAGTTCTTTTTCTAAAATTATTAATTTCACTAAATAAAGTTTATATTACAATTAATCAATTTAATAAAATGTCTTTTTTATTTCATATTATTGTACTATAATAATTTACCTGAAAATTTTTAAATTGATATTAAAATTTATTTATAATAAAATTGTGGTACTTTTTTAAGCTATTTACTTTCTTACATCGTCATATATTTTGTTGTTGTGGTTTAGGCCATCAGCCTGTAGGCTGGTTTGAACCTGCAGAGGTTTTGCTAAGTAAAACGAGGAGTGAGGTGGTTTACCATTGCCTTCCTCACTGAATGGAAAAGTACACTTATCAGCATGCCGAACCCTCTGAAAAGCACATATTTTCCACTCTGCAAATGACACCTTCACTTCATTCACTACAGGGTCTGTATAATGAAATTCATTACTTTCAGAGGAGATAACTCTGATTAGTGTCTTTTACACCTCTACCTCTTCTGTTCTTAAATTATTCAAAAAGAGTCATTCAGAAGAGTCATTTAATTAGCTGACCATGTGACAAGAAACGGAACTATTTATTTTAGCCCTGCAACTAACAGATTGAGTGTAAATCATTTGAGACTCCACCTGTCTGTTATGGGCAGATATATTTGTATAAGGTGTGATTCAAAAATACGGTAAATAATTTTATTATGAACACAGTAATAAGCTTAAATTAATTTATCCCAAAAATGTATTTAAAAACCGGTAACCTTACTACGTCTCAAATTACACACTGTACACCGATTTAAAAACACCATTCATTTGCGACATAAGTCACAAAAAGTTATTCAAAATTTTTACTTTCTCTTGCCTATATGAATATATAGGAAGGCAAGTATTGTTTTCATGTCGATTTTAAGAAACACTCACACACGCGCGCGCACACACACGCACACACACACACACACATACACACACACACAGACCAATCGCTAAAAACATGTTTTTTGGGTTCAGTGGGTCTGAAAACGCGTAGATCCAGTGAAAACTCGATTTCTTAAAATCGACATGAAAACAGTACATTCCTTCCTACACATTCATACAGGCAAGAAAAAGTAAAAATATATTCCTAAATTATACTAACGCACCGGGTTGGTCTAGAAGTAAAGTCGTCGCCAGCTGTTTAACAGCTGATTTTCGGAGACGAAGGTTGCTGGTTCAAATCCTAGTAAAGCTAGTTACTTTTATACGGAATTGAATGCTAGACAGTGGTTACCGGTGTACTTTGACGGTTGGGGTTCAATTAACCATACTCTCTCAAGAATGGTCGGCCTGAGTCTGTACAAGACTACATCTCATGTACACGTCATACACATCATCCTCATCTCATTGGGTCATGGGGTTGCTTATTGTCCTAAATTGAACAGATTGCAACGTACACAAATTAGGAAAAAAAATTATACTAACCCACCGGGTTGGTCTAGACGTAAAGTCGTCACCAAAATCAGCTGTTTAACAGCTGATTTTCGAGACGAAGGTTGCTGGTTCAAATCCTAGTAAAGGTAGTTACTTTTATACGGAATTGAATGCTAGACAGCGGTTACCGGTGTACTTTGATGGTTGGGGTTCAATTAACCATACTCTCTCAGGAATGGTCGGCCTGAGTCTGTACAAGACTACACCTCATTTTACACGTCATACACATCATCCTTATCTCATTGGGTCATCGGGTTGCTTATTGTTATGAATTGAACAGATTGCAACGTACACAAATTAGGAATAAAAAAAATAAAATAAAAAATAACTGCGCTATTGTGTTATTATGTACACCTGGTTATGAAAGGGTCGACCTGTAACACTTCTATTTACAAAAGATCTATGGTTGACTTGTTTATAATAGATTTTTCTAGCACTCATTTATAAAGGGTTATTTTTTGTGCTTTTTTGTTTGCATGGAGTTTCTCTGCTTTTCTGGAATGATCTTTTTGAATGAGTATATTAGGAGACCCCGAGCGCGGTCAGGGGTTAGTATTCATTTGATCTTTGACGAGTTACTGTCGGACGTTATACAGGTTAACAGTTCCGAGCATTGCGTTGGTCAACGATTGTTATACTGTCTTTGTTTGTGTGTGTATTGTGAAAAATTAATGTGTATCTGTATTAAATTCAGTTTTTGTGTATTCAGTTTCATTTTGTATGTGTATTCTAGAAAATTGATTGTAAGTAGTGCTAAGTAAATTATTAAGTTATTTATTGTTTAGTATTTATTTTAAGTAGATTATTAAGTTATTTATTGTTTAGTATTTATTTGAAGTAGATTATTAAGTTATTTATTGTTTAGTATTTATTTGAAGTAGATTATTAAGTTATTTATTGTTTAGTATTTATTTTAAGTAGATTATTAAGTTAGTTATTGTTTAGTATTTATTTTAAGTAGATTATTAAGTTATTTATTGTTTAGTATTTATTTTAAGTAGATTATTAAGTTAGTTATTGTTTAGTATTTATTTTAAGTAGATTATTAAGTTATTTATTGTTTAGTATTTATTTTAAGTAGATTATTAAGTTAGTTATTGTTTAGTATTTATTTTAAGTAGATTATTAAGTTATTTATTGTTTAGTATTTATTTTAAGTAGATTATTAAGTTAGTTATTGTTTAGTATTTATTTTAAGTAGATTATTAAGTTATTTATTGTTTAGTATTTATTTTAAGTAGATTATTAAGTTAGTTATTGTTTAGTATTTATTTTAAGTAGATTATTAAGTTATTTATTGTTTAGTATTTATTTTAAGTAGATTATTAAGTTATTTATTGTTTAGTATTTATTTTAAGTAGATTATTAAGTTAGTTATTGTTTAGTATTTATTTTAAGTAGATTATTAAGTTAGTTATTGTTTAGTATTTATTTTAAGTAGATTTTTAAGTTAGTTATTGTATTACTTCCTTATAATTAGTTTGTTGTTTATTTTGTAAATTTTTGATTGTAATAAATATTTGTAATTGTAAACTTTAGTGTATTAATTATTTAATTATCTATTTTTTTTTTTTTTTTTTTTGGTTTAACGTCCGACTGTTTTGCAAATTGCTGCTAATGCAGACGGTGAAGGATGAAATGAATTTTTGTAACGAATGAAAAAATGCCATGCCCGAGTGGGATTCGAACCCAAGACCGCGTGATGAGAGGCGAGCACGTTACCAACATCGCCAACGCGGCCGGCGTTGATCTAGATTTAATTATCTAGATCCCGAAACGGACCTTAGCGATAAGTGTCAAAATATATTCCTAAATTATACCAAGTAAAGGCAGAACCATAACAGGAATTTATGGTTTAGTTTTTTCCATGATACGAAGGAGTAATGGGTAAGTGTGCGTAGTTAAATGCAATACGTGCACAATATTTTATAAACCAATGTACAACATTTTCCACTAACGAACGACTCTTCGTTCCTATGCATGTGTCATTTTTTTACTATTTTTCCTTCTTCACTATTACCCAACTATGGTTATTTTACATTCGAAACAAATATTCATAAATTCTATTTTGAATAGATTTATCATTATTATTATTCTTAGTACTTGGTTCGTATCTTTACCCTAGGCCGTCATGATTCTATAACTGGTATTCTTCTAGAGTGAACGCATATAGAGAAAGACTTTATCATTAAATTTGATCAATCATACAACAAAGAGACTGTACTTTTACTGATTTGTCCATTAGATGTATTTTAACAATGTCCATTATTTTAACCATTATTTACCCATCATTAATTTTAACGTGACCATTTTTTTTGTCATCAGTCTCTCAACTGGTTTAATACAGTTCTCCAAGCTGTTCTATTTCGCGCGTCGTTTCATATTTTTACGAGGTATGGCTATTAAATAACAAGACCGACGTTGTAAAAAATTTAATTTTAATTTTATACGTAATCACTTATTGTCAACTTCAATATACACTCCTTCTCTATCTCTACAACGCTCCATGCGAATTCTCCATCATTGGAAACAGTGCTGGAAGTTATCTTCTGTCAGCTCATTCAGGACACGTGCCGCTTTCTCTTTTACAGCTTCCACAGACTCAAATCTTGTCCCTTTTAATGCAGATTTCACCTTAGGGAACAGGTACCTTAGGGAACATGTGATGAAACGTGGTTTTTTACTTATGATCCGGAAACGAAGCGCCAATCCATGCACTGGAAGAGCCGAACTTCACCAAGAGCCAAAAAAGCTCGAATGGGCAAGTCAAAATTGAAAGCAATGATGATAGTTTTTTTTTATATCCATGAGATTGTGTACCTTCACTGGATTCCTGAAGGTCAAAAAATTAATCAATATTACTACCTTGAGGTAATTTCTAAACTACGTCAAAGAGTAAGGGAAAAAACGCCCCGAAATGTGGAGGGACAAATCATCGGTTCTCCACCAAGACAATGCGCCAGCTCATTCCGCGTTATCCGTCAAGAGGTTCCTAGCCAAGTACAGCATCTCAGTGTTAGAACATCGATCTTATTCACCAGATCTTGGACCATGTGACTTCTACCTGTTTCCTAAGGTGAAATCTGCATTAAAAGGGACAAGATTTGAGTCTGTGGAAGCTGTAAAAGAGAAAGCGGCACGTGTCCTGAAGGAGCTGACAGAAGATGACTTCCAGCACTGTTTCCAATGATGGAAAATTCGCATGGAGCGTTGTAGGGATAGAGAAGGAGTGTGTATTGAAGGTGACAATAAGTGATTATGTATAAAATTAAAATTAAAATTTTTTACAACGTCAGTCTTGTTATTTAATAGCCACACCTCGTATACCTGCAACACCCTACATCTTTAGTAATTCGCTTTAAGTATTCTAACCTCTGCCTCCCCCTACAATTCACTCCCTCAATATTACCTTCCATTATTGATAGACCAATACCTGGATGTCTTAAGATATGCCCAACTAACCTATCTCTTCTTCTGGTAACATCTTCCCATATACTGTACTTTTTTTCATCCAATAGTCTCAGAACCTCTAAATTATTTATTTTGTCCTCGTACCTAATCTTTAAAATTTCCTATAACACCACATATCAAAAGCTTCTATCCTTTTCCTTTCTACAGCCCCTATCACCCACGTTTAACTCCCGTATAATGCTACATAGTGTTTTAAGAAATTTTTCCTAATCTGTAAGTGAATGTTTGTAGTAAGTAAGCTGTTTTTCATTTTAAAGGCATTTCATTTCAGGGAAAAGTAACACAAAAAAATATCTTAAGTGTATCACTGACGCAAGAGCACATTACAAAATTTCCTCCGATCTTTATTTCAATGAAGTAGGTAATACTGTCATGCTATTTCGAATAGATTGTACAGTATTCAGATGAACTAAAGTCCCCTAGTCATGGGAGTGAGAGAATGCATAACGCTCTCACTCGCACAAGCCATACGCGCCGTTCCAATAACATTGTCGTATAATTTTACTCATTGTCGTGAGCAAGCGTTTATGCACGCAGTTGACTAACAAGCAAGATAACGACTGTAGTATGTTTTCAGATTTGGATTATAACGGTAAAAAACTTTGGGCGCATGCGTAGTTATGCCACATATTATCTCCCTCTCACTCGCTCGGCTATAGGACATTAATTCGTCTGATATCTGTACAAAAGATTGAATCGGGCTTAGAACTTACTTGTTGTAGTAGTACTAACTTTTGTACATCAGATGCAAAAGCTCTTGCAGAAAAGTTAATAGTGATCATAACTTCAGATTTTG
>JAQMRL010000006.1:3761770-3905414 GCA_035578175.1 Catonia carolina | reverse complement strand
CAGATTTTGCTTGAATTTGTGATATTATTTCTTTAAACGACATCATGCACGCTTACAAAACACAAATTTGTTTGCCTTTCAATTGAACGCACGCAGGCGAATGCCCCGCCCTGAGAAATGTTCAACTAGAGCGGACATTCAGTTTGTAGCAAATTAGAATACTTTTTTTGTAATCCCTAATTTGTGTACGTTGCAATCTGTTCAATTTAGAACACTAGCAACCCCATGACCCAACGAGATGAGGATGATGTGTATGACGTGTAAATGAGGTGTAGTCTTGTACAGACCCAGGCCGACCATTCCTGAGAGAGTATGGTTAATTAAACCCCAACCATCAAAGTACACCGGTAACCATTGTCTAGTATTCAAATCCGTATAAAAGTAACTACCTTTACTAGGATTTGAACCAGGAACCTTCGTCTCCGAAAATCAGCTGTTAAACAGCTGATTTTGGCGACGACTTTACCTCTAGACCAACCCGGTGGGTTGCATGGATAATAATTGTGGTAAAATCTTTTAATTTTAAAATAAACGAGAAATAAACTTCAAGGTCTGTTAAATAATTATTATTACTTAAAAAAAGGAAAGGAATCAAATCATAAATCATTTAAAAAATATATTTAATGTATTACTAAGTAAACTCTCATTTTTGTACCTTATTCTAAATTCTATATGATTAAATTTTGTTTTTTTTATTTAACTCCGGTTTTGGCTTGCTTAAATTTAGGGCAGTTAATTATTTGGATACGTGGGGCACCTTACAAGGTCTTACTACAAAAAAACTTCGTATATATACAGGGTGATTCATGAAGTTCTCCCCCCACTTCTACAGCACATTGTACTAGTAAAAATAATGAAAAAATGTTATATAAACATAGGTCCGAAAACGCTTCGTTAGCGAGTTACAGCTAGCGAAAGTTTCGCCTGGATTTCAGTTCACCAGGTGAAATGAGGTCTTCCTGGAATTGTGGTAAGGTAGATTAAGGGGCAAATTCAATCATTTCTTATGGTTTTTGATCTGATAAATTGAATAAAACAGGTCCCAGATCTGTAAGTTAAATAGTTTTTAAGAAAACCAGTGTCAAATGCAAAAAATGGAGTGAAAAACTTATTTTTTCATCTTTGGGCAAGGATAACTGTGTTATTTCACCAAGAAACAGTTAAAATTTTTCAATAAAACATGTAGAAAATTTTATTCTGAACAAACCGGTGTAAATTAAGTACACAGAAAGCGAATAGATGTTTGATTAAATGAGTTTTTATTCATAAGAGTACAAAGTAAAATTAACCGGAAAAACTAAAATGAAAAAATGTGTTTTTTTCACTCCATTTTTTTGCATTTGACACTGGTTTTCTCAAAAACTATTCGCTTTCTGTGTACTTTATTTACACCGGTTTGTTCAGAATAAAATTTTCTACATTTTTTATTGAAAATTTTTAACTGTTTCTTGGTGAAATAACAAAGTTATTCTTGCCCAAAGATGAAAAAATGTGATTTTCACTCCATTTTTTGCATTTGACACTGGTTTTCTCAAAAACTATTTAACTTACAGTTCTGGGACCTGTTTTATTCAATTTATCAGATCAAAAACCATAAGAAATGATTGAATTCGCCCCTTAATCTACCTTACCACAATTCCAGGAAGACCTCATTTCACCTGGTGAACTGAAATCCAGGCGAAACTTTCGCTAGCTGTAACTCGCTAACGAAGCGTTTTCGGACCTATGTTTATATAACATTTTTTCATTATTTTTACTAGTACAATGTGCTGTAGAAGTGGGGGGAGAACTTCATGAATCACCCTGTATAGAGCGGATTAGTGGGTCATTGGATTGTTTTTACACTTACAGATAAAACTCACAATAATACACAAATGACCTTTCTCGATATGCGGTGACTCTACATACAAGAAAACTTACCATTATTTTGAATTACAATTCACAGAGCAATGTAATCATAAAATGTTTGTTTGTTTTCTTGTGTAGTGTTTGTTTATGTGTAATATTATTAGCTAAAAGTGCATCGTATTCGAATTATAGACATTTGTAAACTTACTTTCTTTCTAGATCACGGTAAACATGTTCCACTATTTATTTATTTATTGTTTACATTTTTTCTAGTAGTCTTACTTGAATTTAATTTGAAATGAAGAACTTGTGCAAGTAAATTTTAAATTTGTCGGCCGCATTGGTGCAGTTGGTAATGTGCTCAGCTCTCATCACGCGGTCCTGGGTTCGAATCCCAATCAGGTATGGCATATTTTCATACTTTACAAAAGATAATTTCACCCTACATTGCATAAAGTTGTGCTCGCCTCTCATCATGGGGTCTTGGGTTTGGATCCCATTCAGGTATGGCGTATTTTCATACCTTACAAAAGATCATTTCATCCTAGATTGCATAAAGTTCCACCCCAACGTTGTCGCTAATGACCGTGGCAGTTGATGCAACATTAAATAAATAAATTTAAAAAAAAATTAAATTTTTATTATTTACTTTTTTAAATAATGCCGCTAACATATATTTCTGATTAACATTAAAATTCCGAGGGAGGTGGATGGTTGTTTGCTGATGTCGGTTCAAGTGGCCAGGCGGCGGGTTTTTGGTTGGTAAGACGCAAAATGAAAATCATCCTCAGTTTAACTTAAAAATACGGAAACTAGGCTCTGTAGAGAAAAATGCTCTAAATAAAAGTCGTAGAACTTTAAATTTTTTATAAGGTACATTTTTGTCGAAAAATGCATAGGCCTACTAAGGCTGAAATATTTAAAAAATCTATTTTTTATACGTTTTCGTGAGAAAAAAAACAGAAAATTGCTAATTACCGCTAAACTAAGCATTGTACAAAAAAAAATGTGTGAAAATAAAAGTTGTAGGATTTTAAATTTTCTACGTTTTTTATTATGTAAATATTTGCGCTAAAATGCATATTACAGCCGTAATCTTAAAAAACAATTTTTTTTACGAGAAAACAGCCTCGCCAAGAATTTCAGCAAACATGGCGTCTACCCTATCTTGTAGAGCATAAAAAATTGAGTAAAGCAGGCAATTTTTAAAAAAATCGTAGGACCATTTTTTAAGAAAATCGCAAAAAAGTGAAAAATTACACGAATAAACTACTACTTCCAGTTGACCGATTTTGAAGAAAATTTTCGTGCCGGGTCCGGTAGTGGTTTGTAACTTAAGTTTCAAGTTTTAAGTTCGTACAATGTTCCATTCATGAGATATTCTGTTCACTCAGACCAATCGCTAAAACATGTTTTTTGGGTTCAGGGGGTCTGAAAACGTGTAGATCCTATGAAAACTCGACATGAAAACAATACTTTTCTTTCTTATATATTCATACAGGGTAAAAGAAAATAAAAAATGAAAAAGATAATTCCGGATTATCGGATAATAAATCGTTCGGAAAAGACATATTCAAATAACGGACATGATATTGTATATTATGAATAGGGCTTTAGGAATGACAAGAGAATGAATAAAAATGTCGTTTAGAAAAATGCACAGCCTGTATGATTAGGATTAGAGGTCAACGTCGTTTCTTTCTTCTTTCTTTACACAACTAAATACAAGATTCAAGTCTACCTTTAATATGATCTCCCGTTTGACTGGTCATTGAAAGATATCGCAATTGGATTGCATCTGCAAAAGAGGCTGTTGTGTCTGTATTTTACAGTCTACAGTATACAGTATACAGTCTGTAGTTTTGTTGTACTGTTAGTGTAGTATCTTGTATTCCCTTTTACAGCTGATAGTAGTGCCAGCATATACAATAAACAGTAAGTAACTCGGCTGCTTCCATGACCTGCCTTAACTTATATCCATTCAACAAAACTAACTGTACTCGACTCGTAATTATTAAAAAAAAAAATCTGGTGTGAAACATTCACACAACTTTCTCTTGCCAATGCAAATAATTAACAATTTTAAACCTAACATTAGTAATAAAACATTAGAAATAAACAAAAAACTAACCTCAAAAAAACATAACCTTATTTTAATCATGAGTGAAAGACGCAAAATGAAAATCATCAGTTTAACTTAAAAATACGGAAAATCACTCTTTCACGGTCAACTAGGCTGTGTAGAGAAAAAATGCTTTAAATAAAAGTTTTAGATTTTTTAATTTTCTATAAACTTGATTGTATACACTTTTATCGTAAAATGCATACTAAGGCCGAAATCTTAAAACAATCGATTTTTCACTTGTTTTCGTGAGAAAAATTAGAAAATCGTTATATACCGCTGAACTAAGCGTTATACAAAAAAAAATGTTGGAAATAAAAGTTGTAGGGTTTTTAATTCTCTACATTTTTTTATTATATACATTTTTGCGCTAAAATATTAAAGCTGTAATCTTAAAAAACTTTTTTTTTACGTGAAAACAGCCTCACCAAGAATTTCAGCAGACATGGCGCCTAATCTATTTTGTAGAGCATAAAAAAGTTAGTAAACGAGGCGATTTTAAAAAAAATCGTAGGACCAGTTTTTGAGAAAATTGCAAAAAAGTGAAAAATGACAGGAATAAACTACTATTTCCGGTTGACCGATATTGATGAAAATGTTCGTGTCGGGTCGGGTAGTGGCTAATGCAGACGGTGAAGGATGAAATGATTTTTTGTAACGTATGAAGATATGCCGTGCCTGAATAGGATTCGAACCCAAGACCGCACGTAAAAGAAATGGAGGTAGAGGAAAGAAGAGTGGAGAAGAAAAGGCGTGGAGGGAGCAACGAACGAAGAGGAGATAAAGAAGGGTTGAAGAAGGTCAGGTAGGAAGAAAGGAAGGTAAAAGAGAAGTAAGAGACAAAAGAGAAGGGAAGGAGATAGATTTGGGGAGGAGTGGTCTAGAAGGGGGAAGTAAATATTGGGACCGTAAAGAAAAAGAAGTAGGAGGTAAATATTAGGGAGAAATGCGGTGAAGGAGAAGAAAAAATAAAAGGAGGAGCAAGTAACAATGGATAAAGGGGAGGGACTGTAGGAGATGCAGGAGGAGGAGACGTCAGAATAATGGGGAAATGTAAGGAAAAGGGTAGGTTAAAAAGGGGAAGGAGGTAAATATTGAGAAGTACGGGGGAAGAGAAGGTAAATATTGAGAAGTACGGAGGAGGAGAAGGTAAATATTGAGAAGTACGGGGGAGGAGAAGGTAAATATTGAGAAGTAAGGGGGAGGAGATGGTAAAGAAGAAGTAAGAGGAGAAATATGATAGGATAAACGAGGATGAATTAAAAGTAGAAATAGAAGAAGAAAGTGACATCAGATTACGAAGAGGATCTTTAGAAGACGGATAATCAGAAGATACGAACAAAAGACAATAAACGAGTAAAATGTAGACCTCGCTGGTTAGATTACAACATTTTGATATTATTTTTGCCATGGTTAATTAGACAAGAATTTTTCAACCAACTATCTTTAATAGGGCATGAAATTCTCAACCTGTAGCCTTACCTCTAATGCTTCATCAATAAATTATAACCCGTTAGAAATTCCTTCCAGAAAATTATTCAATATAATACTTGTATATATTTTTATAATATAATAAGTTTATAAATTTCTAACCTTTCACTTAAAAATTGTTTTCTATTTATTCCCTGATTAAAAACCAGATAAAATAAACAACCCATTTATCAAATGATTATACAATACACGGTATTGTTTTCTTAAACGACTATGTTATTTTTAATCAATAGATTTTAACAAAAAATTTAGTGAATTAATTGGAAAGAGGATGTACAGTTCAGCCGTCCTAAGTTTGCTCCTACTGTAAACAAACCAAAGCTACCAACTACAGGGTGCACGCTAGAGTCTGCGACTTTACGGATCACGTATTCCTATTAAGTTAACTATTTTTTAAATTATAAGTACTTTAAGTACTAAAAACATCAGTCATGATATGATGTAGGCTAACAATTTCATTTATAAAAATACTTTTAAAAGTAGAGCCTATTTTGTATTTAAATACTTTTAAAAGTATTTTGTTTTTACTTTTTAATCAGCGTGTACACATTTTGACACAATGCGCATGCTCAGTGACGTCATTATTTGTTAACATTAGGAGCAAACTAAGAGAGGCTGGACTATAAACAATCTGGTGTGAAACACTCACACGACTTTCTCTTGCCAATGCAAATAATTAACAATATAACGTAACATTAGTCATAAAAATATTAGAAATAAACAGAAACCTAAAACAGCCTCTTCTAGAATGTCAGCAAACATGGCGGCTAACCTAACTTGTAGAGCATAAAAAATATGGTATATGAGGCGATTTTTAAAAAAATCCTACGAGCCGTTTTTGAGAAAATCCCAAAAAGTGAAAAATGACCCGAATAAAGTACTACTTCCGGTTGACCGATTTTGATGAAAATGTTGGTGTCGGGTCCGGTAGTGGTATGTAACTTAAGTTTCAAGTTTCAAGTTCGTACGATCTTCCGTTCTTGAGATATTCTGTTCACACAGACACAGACCAATCGCTAAACACATGTTTTTTGGGTTCAGGAGGTCTGAAAACGTGTAGATCCGGTGAAAACTCAATTTCTTAAAATCGACATGAAAACAATACTTTCCACATTATATATTCATATAGGCAAGAGAAAGTAAAAAACCTAACAAAAATCAAAATTTTGAGTTAAAAACCATCGTGCAATCTCCTCTTAACCTTTTGAGGACTATGTTTTTTCAACCTAAAACTTAGCCTACAGTTTAAATTCTTTTTAGATTTTTCATATATTTCTTCTTCAAGCATTAAATGTTTTATTTTTTCACATCTCTCCATCCCTGGAACTACATAAATATGTTTCGTAGAGCTACTGTAATATTTCTTCATCCCAGAGACGCTTACCACTAAAGCCAACCATTTCCACTCATATTTTCACAAAATAAACAATTAAATGAAACGTTTAAAATAAAAAAAATATATACATAATACGATTTATATTATTGTAAAACATTTATTTTCCCAGGGAAAGAAATATTCTATTTTGGTAAACAAATGGTGGCAAGAAGCTAACACAATAATACAAATTTTCTGAACACATTAGCAAGGTTAATGCACATGCTTTTGCTTTTTCCATCGAGTAAAGCCTACACAATAATAAGTTACGTCTATTTAGAACTTGTATTTACACGTACGAGGTCTGTTCAAAAAAAAAATTAAAAAAAATTTTTTTTAAGAAACGCTATTATTTAACAATTAATCAAAAAGAAATGAACTAAAAAGAAAAAAAGAAAAAAATTTACAAAAAAAATCACAGACATTACAGTTAAAAATAAAAGCGTGGCGCATTAATATATATAATATTTTACAAATAAATATTATAAATATTAATGCGCCACGCTTTTATTTTTAACTGTAATGTCTGTGATTTTTTTTGTAAATTTTTTCTTTTTTTCTTTTTAGTTCATTTCTTTTTGATTAATTGTTAAATAATAGCGTTTCTTAAAAAATTTTTTTTTGTAATTTTTTTTTCTGTGATTTTTTGTAAATTTTTTTAATTTTTTTCTTTTTATTTTTTTAAGTAATTGTTAAATAAAAGCGTTTTTTAAATTTTAAAATTTTTTTTTACAAACACCTCCACAGCGTATTGTCATCGAAGATAAACAAGTGTGCAAAGTTTGATTCATATTGATACGGTAGAAGTATTAAAATTTTAAGTTGCAAGATTTGATGGATCCAAGAGTAAGTTAAATAAAAGCGTTTAAAAATAACCGAACTTTTTGAATTACGCGCAAACAGGGATACTTAGCGACGTGCGGTTGGCAGCACACTACTCTACGTCTTTCTTTATTAACATATGTTTTTGGATTGTTGATATCTCATTTACTTTTCGTTGAGTTGTGTTTTTAGTACGACGTGTTTAAATGCTAGTGACGATTTTTGTAAAGTGAAATTTTTGTCAACACTGCACTTTTGTCTCAATGCCGTAACCGTAAACCCAATTTTCGTCTCCTGTTATGATCCTTTACCTGAATGTTGCATCATCATTGGCTTGTTCAAGAAGTTGCCGACAAACTACCACACGATGTTCTTTTTGCTGTTCGGTCATCAAACGGGGAACAAACTTTGCTGCAACTCACAAAGCAAGTTCAATTTTTCAGTTAAAATTTCATGTTACGATCCAATTGAGATGCCAACCTCTTCTGAAAGTTCTCTGACAGTCAATCGGCGATTTACACCCACCAGATTATGGATTTTTCTAACGAGGGTGCCATCAGTTGAAGTCAAAGGCGTTCCAGGTCGAGGGTCATCTTCCATTGACTGGCGACCACTTTCAAATTGAGAAAACTATTTACAACAATGCGTACAACTCAGAGAATCATCTCCTTAAGCTTGTTTCAAAAGTTGAAATGTTTCTGTGAAAGTTTTCACGCGAAATTTCACGTTGCACATTTGCTCCCGAATTTCGCACATTACAAAAATCGTCACTAGCACTTAAACACGTCGTACTAAAAACAGAACACCACGAAAATTAAACGAGATATCAACAATCCAAGAAAATGTGTTCACAAAAGGAATGACGTAGAACAGTGTGCCACTAACCGCACGTCGCTAAATATCTGCATTAGCGCGTAATTCATAAAGTTCAGTTATTTTTTCAACAGACCTCGTATTAGTATAAAACCTGAAGCAACTGTACCAGTACATTTGTAATTTTTTGGACCAAAACCGTGGATAGTCCTCAAAAGGTTAAGACCCGTATCAGTTCTTTACCAACTACGTCACCTTAGTTATTTACACAAATATTTGAATTAGAATAAATAACTTGAATAGAATATGCAGCCAATATCATTGTGCTAGTACATATTGTAACAAGAATTAAAATGTAAATCTCCTTGTGAGTATATTTTAATGTAAACTCAGAAGAACATCCATCCCTACAAGACAATACAAGCTCAGTTCTATGTACAACCTCTGTCCAACACTTATTACCATATAATAACAACCACTAAGGAGGGGTACACAGAAAGAGCGAGAGAGAGACTCACGCTTACAAGGATTTAAACTTAGCGCGTAAATAGATCCGAAGACCCTTTCACACGTGTACAGTTTATCGCTTTCCGTATCACTACATGCGTACTTGCCTATCCGTTTCCGGAACACCCCTCGGCCGACTACGCCCAATCCGTAGGATTTTAAGCAGCTTAGTGGCTCTGGAGCGCTACCCGGCTCAACCACAACCCCCGAGAGTCCTACTCCAACTTGAGTGTGCGTGGATCCGTTCACGGGGCACCACACTCCCCTCGGTACCAGTGTTACGTGCGTGTGCACAAAGCGTTGGACTGGTCGCCGCCGAGCTCCCAAAAGCTCTCCCACACAGTGGATGTACTTAGCCGCCCCGTGCACCACGAATAGTACACGAATGCACTACCGGCAGCACACGCGACGGTTCGCGGCCGGCCCCCAGTACTAAGTATTCTTACAGCTATTACGGCCTGCTTAGATAGGGTAGCCTAAGCCACGGTTTTATGGGTACGGTCTGTGTGGTCTGGGCCGTACCCCCTCCGTATCACTACACCATTTTTACTTTACCCTGTATACTTTTTTTTTTTGATGACTATTTTCGAAAACAAGTTTTCACCGGATCTACACGTTTTAAGGCCCGCTGAACCCAAAAACATGTTTTTTAGCGATTGAGTCTGTGTGTGGAAAAAAATCTCAAAAACGGAATATTAAAGGAGATATTTAGTTAAAGGAGAAAGGAGATATTACGTCCTTGAGATATTTTGTACACACACACACACGAACGTACGCACGCACGCACGCGCGCGCGCACACACACACACAGACAGACCAATCGCTAAAAATATGTTTTTTGGGTTCAGGGGGTCTGAAAACGTGTAGATCCGGTGAAAACTTGTTTTCGAAAAATCGATTTGAAAACAATACTTTTCTTCCTATATATTCATATAGGCAAGAGAAAGTAACAAATAATTAATAATAGAAACATCAGCTGTTAGTTTTTATAATTTGTAACCAACGGGAACGAATGACGTCATGTATTATACACCAGTTGTTATAGTGGAATACAAGTTATATACTTAAAAAGTTAAAATCTTAATTTAATTCAAGTTATATCTGATCCAATTTTAAATTAAGTTATCATCGACTGGACTGAATTGAAATAGAGTTGTTTATTATATAAATTGTTATTGGCAGAAATATGTATAAATCAATTGAGAGATGTAGGCATATCTCTACAATGAATTGGTTCGTTGTGTTTTAAATCAACTATGAAAAATTAGTTCGACTTAACTTATCGATATATACTATACAGGGTGATTCACGAAGATAGCAGAAACTTTGGGAGCTCATTGTATATGTAAAAAAAAAATAATCTGGTGTGAAACACTCACACACCTTTCTCATGTCAATGCAAATAATTAACAATAAACCTAACATTATTAATAAAATATTAGAAATAAACAAAAAACTAACCTCAATAAACATAACCTTATTTTAATCATGAGTGAATGACGAAAAATGAAAATCGAACTCAGTTTAGCTTAAAAAAACGGAAAATCACACTTTCACGCTAAACTAGGCTCTGTAGAGAAAAATTCTTTAAATAAAAGTTGTAGATCTCTTAATTTTATATAAATTTTATTATATACACTTTTGTCGTAAAATGCGTACTAAAGCCGAAATATTGAAAATTTTAAATTGTCTACAACTTTTATTATATACATTTTTGCGCTGAAACGCATATTAAAGCCGTAATCTTAAAAAAACAAAGTTTTTACGTGAAAACACCCTTACCAAGAATTTCAGCCAAGATGGCGCCTACCCTATTTTGTAGAGCATAAAAAATTTAGTAAACCAGGCGATTTAAAAAAAAAATCGTAGGACCAGTTTTTGAGAAAATCGCAAAAAGTGAAAAATTATACGAATAAACTACTACTTCCGGTTCACCGATTTTGATGAAAATGCTCGTGTCGGGTTCGGTAGAGGTATGTAACTTAAGTTTCAAGTTTCAAGTTCGTACGATGTTCCGTTCTCGAGATATTCTGTATACACACAAACACAGACACACACACACAGACCAATCGCTAAAAACATGTTTTTTGGGTTCAGGGGGTCTGAAAACGTGTAGATCCAGTGAAAACTCGATTTCGAAAAATCGAAGTGAAAACAATACTTTCCTTCCTATATATTCATATAGGCAAGAGAAAGTAATAATGAAAATAGTTTATATAAACATGGTCCGGAAATGAATCGTTAGCGAGTTACGGCTAGCGAAAGATTTCGCTCGGATTTCAGCTCACCAGATGAAATGAGGTCTTCCTGAAAGTTTGCTAAGATAGATTAAGGGGCGAATTCAATCGTTTCTTACGGTTTTTGACATGATAAATTGAATAAAACAGGTCCCAGAACTGTAAGTTAACTAGTTTTTTGAGAAAACCAGTGTTAAATGCAAAAAATGGAGTGAAAAATCATTTATTAAAATAACATTAATACGTAGACGTATTAATGAAGCTTTTACACCTTTAAAGGAAAGCCCTGTTGAACTACGGAAAGCAACAAGAGCTTAAACGAGCAGAAAACTGCATTGAAGTCGGCGGAGACACTTTTGAAAATTTACTGTAATTTGCTTGAATAGATTTAGATTACTGATTTTTCGGTTAAATTTACTTTGTAATGTTATAAATAAAAATGCATTTAATCGAACATCTATTCGCTTTCGGTGTTCTTTATTTACACCGTTTTGTTGAGAATAAAATTTTCTACAAGGTTTATTCAAAATTTTTATCTGTTTCTTGGTGAAATAACAAATTGTTGCCCAAAGATGAAAAAAATTTGTTTTTTCACTCTATTTTTTGGATTTGATACTGGTTTTCTCAAAAAACTAGTTAACTTACAGTTCTAGGACCTGTTTTATTCAATTTATCAGGTCAAAAACCAGAAGAAACGATTGAATTCGTCCCTTAATCTACCTTACCAGAATTTTAGGAAGACCTCATTTCACCTGGTGAGCTGAAATCCGGGCGAAATTTTCGCTAGCCGTAACTCGGTAACGAAGAATTTCCAGACCCATGTTTATATAAACTTTTTTCATTATTTTTACATGTACAATGAGCTCCCAAAGTTTCTGCGTGTCTTTGTGAATCACCCTGTATATATTTGTTGTTTTCGATTTTAATATTTAAAATCTCTAATACATTTATAATAATAATTCTTATATTATATTGTTGGACATTAATCATAAATTCCTAAATACAGGGTGTCACGATAGGAGTATTATTAACATTCTCAGTAAATTTTTAATCCCTACTGTATTTAAAAAGTTTTATCTATTCTTATTCATTTTTAAAAATCTGGTGTGAAACACTCACACAACTTTCTCTTGCCAATGCAAATAATTACCAATAAACCTAACATTATAAATAAAACATTAGAAAAAAACTAACCTCAAATAACATAACCTAATTTTAATCATGAGTTAATACGCAACATAAAAATCGACCTCAGTTTGGCTTAAAAATACGGAAAATCACTCTTTCACGCTAAACTAGGCTCTGTAGAGAAAATGCTCAAAATAAAAGTTGTAGATCTTTTAATTTCCTATAAATTTAATTATATATTTCTGTCATAAAATGCATACTAATGCCGAAATCTAAAAAAAATCGATTTTTATCTCTACAATGAATTGGTTCGTTGTTCTAAATCAAGTATAAAAAATAAGTTCGACTTAACTTATCGATATATATATATATCGATATTTGTTGTTTTCGATTTTAATATTTAAAATCTCTAATACATTTATAATAATAATTCTTGTATTATATTGTTAAGCATTAATCATAAATTCATAAATACAGGGTGTCACGATAGGCGTGTTATTAACATTCTCACTAAATTTTTAATCCTTACTGTATTTAAAAAGTTGTGCCTGTTCATAATCATTTAAAAAATGGTATGAAACATTTACAAGACTTTATCGTCTCAATGTAAATAATAAACAATACAACCCATGTTTAAACAATGTAATATTATATAAAAAAGATGTAGGATTTTACATTCTCTACAACGTTTATTATACAAACTTTTTCACTAAAATGTATATTAAAGCCGCAATCTTAAAAAAACAATTTTTTACGTGTAAACAGCCTGACCAAGAATTTCAGCAAACATGACGCCTACCCTATCTTGTAGAGCATAAAAAATTAAGTAACTAAAGTGATTCAAAAAAAATGATTGTAGGACAAGTTTTTGAGAAAATCGAAAAAAGTGAAAAATTACACGAATAAACTACTACTTCCGGTTGACCGATTTTGACGAAAATGTTCGTGTCGGGTCCGGTAGTGGTATGTGACTTAGTTTCAAGTTCGTACGATGTTCCGTTCTTGAGATATTTTGTACACACACACACACACACACCAATCGCTAAAACATGTTTTTTTTGGGTTCAGGGGGTCTGAAAACGTGTAGATCCGGTGAAAACTCGATTTCGAAAAATTGACATGAAAACAATACTTTCCTTCCTATTTATATTCATATATAGGCAAGAGAAAGTAAAAATTAGAAATGTAATCTATACTAATATAATAAAGAAGAAACGTCTGTTTGTTTGTTTGTTTGTTGAGGTACTCTCAGAAACTACGGAACGAATTTTAAAAAAAATCTTTCATTGTTGCATAGCTTTGAGCTTCCTGATCAATATAGGCTATTTTGCAACTTTAAGTAACATTAATTAAGTGAGTTAAGCAACTTAAACTGTCAAGATGTCGTATGTTTTAGTTTATCGGGTGCATAGCACTTTTATTTTTTCTAAGTCTTCTGGATGGTGTATTTTTTTTGGCAAGAAGCACGATTTAACTTTTATATTTCATAGAAAAACGTGAAGAGTAACATTCGATTCCAAAAACATTAAAAATTCAGAAATATTCAAAATTTTTATTTTTGTACTGTATTTCATACAGGTATTTGTTTTCATTCGACAGGTACTGAATGAGTCACATACTATTTCCAATTACAGTACTCTGCGTACCGCACCCACGTATTTCTGTCTCTTATCTCAGCCATATTTATCAACTGTCTCCTTATTTTCCATCGGTATTCTTCCATGCATTCTATTAAATTCTGTTAAATCGCAGGGACAAACATTTAAAACGGTGGGCATTGATTTGAGACAAGAGTGCTTCCTTCACTCATGGACAACTTTATATCACACTTTCTAGAACTGGAAGTGCAGAAAAACCATTTATTTTGCTGCTACAGGGCAACAAAACCACAAATATTGTATACAGAGAGGTTTTAAAATAATTTTATGAGGCCTACATTAGCTGCTGTGAAGCGAAGCGAGCGGGGGTTATTAGTATTAAATATTTGCAAGAGAAGCTCTTATTTTCGCGTATAAAAATATAAACGATTTTACAACAAGAGCACACCATTATAATACCAGGAACAAGGATCTCTTACTTTTACACAAGGCCTCAAAAACAAAGGCATTTCTGTTATTTAGCGCCCAAACTGCTCAATCTACTCCTCTTACAAATTAAAAATATGCCGAACATCATAAGGTATAAAAAAGCAGCAACCATTTGGCTATTGGAAGTAGGGAGAGACGCTATAGAAAAAATGGTTACTCCATCCCAATTTTAGTTTTCTATTTTTAAATAAATTCTTTTGTCTTGCATATTATATTGTTTGTTTTGTTTTTCATTTGTACATGTAATTATATAACAGCATATTATTTTTTTAATAAAAATGTCTTAGTAGTTTAATTAGTATTTAAGTAACTAACATGTAGTTGTAGTTACTAACACAATAACATTTTACCGTAGTATAGTAGCTGTACTAGTATAATAAACAAAGAAGCACTGAATTGATCTACCCTTGAACATGGGAGACCATAGTTGGGTGGATTAATTTCCCCACCGCGAATTAAATTTAATTAATGGCTGCCATAATAAAACGGAAAATGAGCTTTTAGTTTTTAAATATTTACAATGCACAAAAAACTGTGATCTTAAAAATAATTAAACCCCGATTTTTTATGTAACGTCTGGATTAAGTAATAGATATTTAAGAAGCACCCACTAAGATAAAACCGGCTGAGAACTGGGTACTTTTTATGCGTAAATTGCTGTATCTACGTCAAATTTTTTAATAAAAAAATTTAAGGTAAATGAATAAACGCAGGAAAGAACAGGCTTTAATTTGCTGTAGCGTAAAAAATTTTCCATTAGGTTGTTTTTGAAATAGAGCTCTTTATACACAACGGTTTTCTTTCGTGGCGGGCACGTGTTTCAAACAGAAAACAGTGGAAATATCTTTAAAGAACTCTATGTAATTTTATTAAAAACATATTTTTAACCCTAAAAAACTGTAAGTGTTCTTTTTTAACCCTTCGTTTTGCTGATTACCCGGATTTTCAATTTTCCGGATTGTCTTTGATTCCAGTTAATCTGGAGAAACGAGGTTGTACAAAAAACGAACACATGAAGAGGATTAGTGAGTAACGAATACATAAAATACATGCATCTTGAATTATAATAAATAATTTATTAATAATAATAATAATTAATTATACTAGAAGGATATGAGGTGTGTAAGAGGGGAGTCCAATACAACTAAAGCACAATACAATACGTATTATAAATCATCGATACAACATTTTTATTATGCGTAAAGCAAATTTTTTTTATATTATTTAAATTTTTTATTTTAAATTTCAATTTAAACAGTTTGATTCATCGGCCATCAGATCTGTTGTGGTTGCGAATCGTTGTATTGCTTGCATGTATTTTGTATCGTGTTAATAAATCAGATGTAAAATAGATTTGTGTGAGTGTGTATTTAGATAAAGTATTTACTTATGTGTAAGTGTAGAGTCCGTACATAAAACTTTTCTTGTTACAGAGGATTGTGGCGGCCTACTCACTGCCAGATAGTACTACCTGCCTCCTGCCTACAGTTTACCGTGTGAAATCTTCTACAGTACATTCTACGTCTATGATCTTATCAAAAATAAATGCAACAGCTTCTGTATATGTTTCCTTTTGCGTGTATTCTTCAAATTCATTATACAGAGTGTTCAAGAAAATATTATTCTTTTACTTATAAAAGAACCCACCATGTTGGTCTAGAGGTAAAGGCGTCGCCAAAATCAGCTGTTTAACAGCTGATTTTGGGAGACGAAGGTTCCTTGTTCAAATCCTAGTAAAGGTAGTTACTTTTATACGGATTTGAATACTAGACAGTGATTGCCGGTGTACTTTGATGGTTGGGGTTCAATTAACCATAGTCTCACAGGAGTCGTCGACCTGGGTCTGCACAAGACTACACCTCATTTACACGTCATACACATCATCCTCATCTGATTGGGTCATGGGGTTGCTTATTGTTCTCAATTGAACAGATTGCAACGTACACATATTTAGGAATTAAAAAAAAAAACTTATAAAAGAAGACAAGAGCCCGTCTCGACAGAGGAAGTATAAAGAAATACAGAGACCAGATGAGGAAAAAAAGAGAATTTCCTTATTTGGACACCTCTTGAGGACCGACTCTTCCAGAATCTCAAAACAAATCATCAATTTTTTCCTAAACAGAAAGACTCAGCCCCACTGGATCAGGGAAGTTAAGGAGGACATGTACGGACTCCAAATCTCACTTGAGGACCTCAAAACAAAATCCGGAAATTACCACAGGCTGAAGACCACAAGACTTGAACAGCAGAAACCGACGAAACGACAGATAGTTGTGTATTCTGACAAGGAACGGCAGAGAAGATCGGATGGCTTGAAGGAATACTGGAGAAAGTTCAAGGAGGGAAACATCAAACCTTATAATTTTGGTGGCCCTGAAAAGGGCCGTTTAAGCGTTGATCGTCTTGATGGGGAGCGTCGGTCGCAGTCGTCGTGGCGGTCGAGGAGCTGGGCGACACTGCGTGTCGACGTTCAGCGGAGAAATCATCTTCTTCCCTCGCAGTAGTGCGTCGATGGCTGCTTCTTTGGGTCCGGTGGGCGTAAGGCTCGGTCGAGGGACAGCTGTGGGCATCGCGCGCGTCAGCGGGCCATGACGGTCCGGTCGACGGCTTACGGTGACGGGACGGCGAGCGGAAGCATCATCTTCTCTCTTGCGGTTCGTCGATTAGTCTTCGCGGATACTAAACTAAAGTGTTGCGGATGTTAAACCCGCGGATACCAAGAGATACTTTATTTCACGTTCAGAATGCAGTACAGCTGTTATGAGAATCCGGTGTGTTATCAGGCGTACGGAAAACATCACACACACCCAATTACAATAACCCTCTAATAACTTCTTTTTTTTTATTCCTAATTTGTGTACGTTGCAATCTGTTCAATTTAGAACAATAAGCAACCCCATGACCCAATGAGATGAGGATGATGTGTATGACGTGTAAATGAGGTGTAGTCTTGTACAGGCCCAGGCCGACCATTCCTGAGAGTGTATGGTTAATTGAACCCCAATCATCAAAGTACACCGGTAACCACAGTCTAGTATTTAAATCCGTATAAAAGTAACTACATTTACTAGGATTTGAACGAGGAACCTTCGTCTCCGAAAATCAGCTGTTAAACAGCTGATTCTGTCGACGACTTTACCTCCAGACCAACACGGTGGGTTCTCTAATAACTTAAAGAGAAAAAAATTGTTTACGAGACGTTACCTGAAGAAGAATAAAATAGTTTGTGATTTGAATCACCCTGTATAATGTGTCAGTATATTTGTATTAGTGTTTATCAGTTGTATTTTATATAAGAAGGTGTTTTTGTTTTATTTAGTCACATGTAGACGGTACACGGTACAAGCGTGTTCACGTAGGTGTCACAAATATACGAGGAGTCGGTCGTTTGATATTAGTAGTTCTATTCACGCAATCGGTGGTTAGTAATTCCGAAAACTTCCATCCGTTTCTCTTGCTAAACAAAATGCCATCTCTTTATTATTTGTCCTGTATTTTTATCTTCACTTGTAAATAATTATAACAATTTATTATTACTTTCCTAGAGCCTATATGAATATATAGCAAGGAAAGTATTGTTTTCATGTCGATTTTAGGAAATCGAGTTTTCACCGGATCTACACGTTTTCAGACCCCCTGAACCCAAAAAAACATGTTTTTAGCGATTGGCCTGTGTGTCTTGTGTGTACAAAATATCTTAAGAACGGAACACCGTACGAACTTGAAACTTGAAACTTAAGTTACATACCACTACCGGACCCGACACAAACATTTTCATCAAAATCGGTCAACCGGAAGTAGTAGTTTATTCCTGTAATTTTTCACTTTTTTGCGATTTTCTCAAAAACTAGTCCTACGATTTTTTTAAAAATTGCCTGGTTTACTTAATTTTTTATTCTCAACAAGATAGGGTAGGCGCCATGTTTGCTGAAATTCTTGGTGAGGCTTAGAAAAGATTTTGGCCTTAGACTGCACTTTACAACAAAAGTATATAATTAAATTTATAGAAAATTAAAAGATCTGCAACTTTTATTCATATCATTTTTCTCTACAGAGCCTGGTTTAGCGTGAAAGAACGATTTTCCGTATTTTTAAACTTAACTTAGGTTGATTTTCATTTTGCGTCTTTCACTCATGATTAAAATTAAGTTATGTTATTAAAGTTAGTTTTTTGTTTATTTCTAATGTTTTATAAATAATGTTAGATTTATTGTTAATTATTTGAATTGGCAAGAGAAAGTTGTGTGAGTGTTTCACACCAGATTTTTTTTGTAAATCTTTTAGCGTACGGTAATAAATATTTGTAATTGTAAACTTTAGTGTATTAATTATTTAATTACCTAGATCCCGAAACGGACCTTAGCGATAAGTGTCAGAATACGTTCGTTTAGCAATTATTCGGAAGCAATATTGCAGATATTGGTTCAATCGTATCCGTTCTAGTTTTGCAAATTAATTTGTTAGAGTATAGAATGAGGTGTGTAGAACGCTTTGCTAAACGTGGGAGCAGACGTACTAACTAATTGAAATAAACTGCATTGGACAACCTCGCATTACTAACACTTTATTTATACAAGTTTATTTACAAATCCATCTGTGTGTGTGAGTGGGTGTGTGTGTGTGTGTGTCAGTGCATCACAGTGCATCCTGCTGCTGCACTTAAATAAATCAACGGCCTCCCTACTCTACGTCACAGCATCATTCCGTAAGCTGTTTTCAAGTAAACAAAACATGAAAACGTTTACACATTCATGTCAAAGCTTAGTCACGATTTTTCTCTGAAATAACGCCGCTGTTATTCCATTTTTAGTAAACATTTATTATTTAAACTATTATAAAATGTATTTATTGGTCGTAATAAATATTTATTTCGTCATAAAATACACTTTTAATAAATAAATAAATAAATGATCCGGACGCGGTAAACTGAAGTAACTTTCTACCGGACGTAAAAAAAACATAATATTCTTTTCATGAAACGACGCATCGTGTCATAGGTTATGGCAATTTTTTCTAACGAAAATATTATTTTAAGAGATCAAGCACTCATAGCTTTCTTAATAAAGAAAAATCTAGTGTGAAACACTCACACAACTTTCTCTTGCCAATGTAAATATTTAACAATCCCCCTAATTTGTGTACGTTGCAATCTGTTCAATTTAGAACAATAAGCAACCTCATGACCCAATAAGATGAGGATGATATGTTTGACTTGTAAATGAGGTGTAGTCTTAAACAGACTCAGGTCGACCATTCCTGAGAGAGTATGGTTAATTGAACCCTAACCATCAAAGTACACCGGTAACCACTGTCTAGCATTCAAATCCGTATAAAAGTAATTACCTTTACTAAGATTTGAACCAGGAACCTTCGTCTCCGAAAATCAGCTGTTAAACAGCTGATTTTGGTGACAACTTTACCTCTAGACCAACCCGGTGGGTTTGATTTAACAATAAACTTAACATAGTTCATTAGAAATAAACAAAACAACTCAATACAACTCAAAACAATCTCAATAAACATAACCTTATTTTAATCAAATATGAAAAACTCAAATGAAAATCAACCACAGTTTAGCTTAAAAATACGGAAAATCGCCCTTTCACGCTAAACTAGGCACCGTACAAAAAATGCTCTACATAAAAGTTGTAGATTTTTTAGTTTCCTTTAAATTTTATTATATACAGTTTTGTCATAAAATGCATACTAAGGCCGAAATCTTAAAAAAATCAATTTTTCTCACGTTTTCGTGAGAAAAATAAAACAGAAAATTGCTAATTACCGCTAAACTAAGCGTTAAACAAAAAAGTAATTGAAATAAAAGTCGTAGGTTTTTAAATTCTCTACATGTTTTATTGAAAAACGTTTGCGCTAAAATGCATATTAAAGCCGCATTCTTAAAAAACAATTTTTTTACGTGAAAACAGCCCCTCCAAGAATTTCAGCAAACATGACGCCTACCATACCTTTTAGAGCATAAAAATTTTTGTAAATCACGCGATTTTAAAAAAAATCGTAGGACCAGTTTTTTGAGAAAATCGCAAAAAAGTTAAAAATTACACGAATAAACTACTACTTCTGGTTGACCGATTTTGATGAAAACGTTCGTGTCTGGTCCGGTAGTGGTGTCTAACTTAAGTTTCAAGTTCGTACGATGTGCCGTTCTTGAGATATTCTGTTCACACACACACACACACATACACACACACACACACACACACACACACACACACACACACACACACACACACACACACACACACACACACACACACACACACACACACACACACACACACACACACACACAAACCAATCGCTAAAAACATGTTTTTTGGATTCAGGGGGTGTAAAATATGTAGATCCGGTGAAAACTCGATTTCGGAAAATCGACATGAAAACAATACTTTCTTTCCTCTATATTCATATCGGCAAGAGAAAGTAAAATTGTATATATTATAAATCCGGTATGGTAAGAAATTCATAGAATTTGTAAAAATTTAAAAAAATTCTGATCCGAATTATTGAGGTCATAAAGTGTATAAATTACAATAAAGTTGCAAAAAAGTAATAAAAATTGTTGGTAATAATTTCAGTGTAAATTTATCATAACGTTCTATCTAAAAACTAGTGCTGAAATATGAAAGAAAAAGACCGAAACAAATTCAAAAAAACAAAAAATATCGATTATAAATTTAATGGCAAAATCCACACCTAATATACCAACACGATAGGTTAGAATGACTAAAGGGCAATATTAATATTAATTTAATGACAGCAATGAATATCAATTAATTTATAAATTATGTAAATTAGAAATTATTTTATTAAAAAACACATCATATAGTATTAATCAGGAGATCTTTTTGGGAATAGAATAAAATAAAAGTACAATGTTCATTGCACAGGGATTCGGATCGTTAATCAAATTAAGATTGTTTTTTTATTAGTGTAGAAAAATGTGCTGTTAAATATTTTAAGTAATGTAATAATGTACCGTGTAAAAGTTTATGGGCAAAAAACATAAGTTTAGTTTAATTCAGTTTCATAAAAGGTGTAAAGTAAAAGGTCGTTCGGTTACCATCTTATACATGTTATAATAATAATAATAATAATAATAATTTCTTTTAAATTACCCAGTTCTGGATTAAATATTAAATTCCGTTTTATACTCTTGTCCGTGTTTATTGAAGCTTGACTTTTTCCAAGACGAGTTAAAATATATTGTGTTATAGTCGTAAGATATTGAGAAAAGAATTCCCCTTCCACTCCGTATCACGTGTTATACTAGCCGAACCGCATAACAATGGCAGCTTGAACGCTACTACTCTGCCTGGTATAAGAAGAAATTAATTCTCTTGCCTATATGAATATATAGGAACGAAAGTATTGTTTTCATGTCGATTTTAAGAAATCAAGTTTTCACCGGATCTACACGTTTTCAGACCCCTTGAACCCAAAAAAACATGTTTTTAGCGATTGGTCTGTGTGTGAACAGAATATTTCTAGAACGAAACATCGTACGAACTTGAAACTTGAAACTTAAGTTACATACCACTACCGGACCCGACACGAACGTTTTCATCAAAATCGGTCAACTGGAAGTAGTAGTTTATTCGTGTAATTTTTCACTTTTCTCGATTTTCTCAAAAACTGGTCCTACGATTTTTTTTTAAAAATCGCTTGGTTTACTGAATTTTTTATGCTCTACAAATTAAGATTTTTTTTTATTGGTGTAGAAAAATGTGCTGTTAAATATTTTAAGTAATGTAATAATGTACCGTGTAAAAGTTTATGAGCAAAAAACATAAGTTTAGTTTTTTCAGTTTCATAGAGGGTGTAAAGTAAAAGGTCGTTCGGTTACCATCTTATACATGTTATAATAATAATAATTTCTTTTAAATTACCCAGTTCTGGATTAAATATTAAATTCCGTTTTTTACTCTTGTCCGTGTATATTGAAGCTTTACTTTTTCCACGTCGGGTTATTATAATAATTGTGCTATAGTCGTAAGAAATTGAGAAAGGAATTCCCCTTCCACTCCACATCACGTGTACTATACTGTTCGCCAATTATGGTGGCATGTAGGGAGGGTAGTAGGAGAGGAGAAAAGGCAACAGTGAACGAATGCCGACAATGTGGGCTCAAAAATAAATTTCCAAAAATATCTAGTCACCTCACGTGGTTTAAAATTGGTTCTATACGAAAAACAGAATGGACTAGGCAAAAATATTATTAGAAATTTATCTGTTAGATGCAAATATTACAAAAAAGAAAATAGATAATTCATAAAAAGAGAAAAAGGATAAGAAGGTGTTAAGTAAGATAAAGGACAGAAATGAATTTAGAAAACAATAAAGGATTTGAAAATAAGGATAAAAAGACAAAATGAGAACAAAAAATTGTCAGAAGATAGTAAGAAAGAGTTTAGTAAATAAATGAAAAACCTTGAGAAAGACGAAAAATAGCGGTGAAAATGAGAAAGTATGTGGCGCATGAAATAATCATTAAACGATAAAAAATGTGAAATAACGAAAGTGTGTGAACGATAAAAATTATAAGTGTGCTAGTATGATTAGGAGGATGATAAAGGGAAAAGGAAAAGTAGAAGGAGAAGGACAAAGAAAGGGCGGTGAAGGAGGAGGAGGGGAAAGCGAAGAAGGGGAGGATTAGGAGGAGGGAAGGCGAAGAAGGAGAGGAGAAGGATTGGAGGCAGATAAGGGGAGGAAAAGAAGGAGAACGTGAAAGAGAAGGAGAGGAGAAGGACAGGAGCCGGAGCAGGAGAAAGGGGAGAAGAAAGAAGAGAAGGGGACAAGAGGAGGAGAAGGAGAACGTGAAGGAGAGGAGAAGGAGAAAGAGGAGAGGAGCCGGAGAAGGGGAAGAAGAAGGAAGAGAAGGGGGACAAGAACAGGAGGAGAACGTGAAGGAGAAGGGGAGGAGGAGGACAGGAGCCGGAGAAAAGGGAGAAGAAAGAAGAGAAGAGAGACAAGAGGAGGAGAAGGAGAACGTGCAAAAGAAGAGGAGGCGGAGAAGGAGGAAAGGAGCCGGGTAAGGAGAAAGGAGAGAAGAAGGAAGAGAAGGGGGAAAAGAGGAGGAAGAGGAGGAGGAGAACGTGGAGGAGAAGAGCCGGAGAAGGAGAAGAAAAGAAAAAGGAAGAGAAGGGGACAAGAGGAGGAGGAGGAGAACGTGAAGGTGAAGGGGAGGAGAAGAAGGAGAAAGGGGAGAAGAAAGAAGAGAAAAGGTCAAGGGGAGGAGGAGGAGGAGAAGTGGGGAAGAAAAGGAGGAGGAGAAGAGAAGGAGTACGAGAAGAACAATATGAGCCCGTTCGCTCCAAACTGATGTAATACGGAATACAGTAATTAGGAATGAAGGTTGAAGATTGGTGGCAGTAACTGTAGCGATGTATATATTTTATTAGCCGTTGAACATAAGTTTGAATGTGAGGAGGTGTCGGTGAAAACAGTATCCAATGATGGTTATTGTTATTCATAATAACATTAATAACAATAACAATATAGGTAGGTAGGTAGGTACCGACCGCGGCTGATCTTCGCCACAATGTACGAGTAGTAGGCTACGTCCTGATATTAATCGATCCGCTAACGGCAATAATCGCTCACCCAAAACTAAAAAATTATGCGGAAAATCAATTTACTTGCTTCTACTAAAACATATTCAACTAAAAACAAAACAAAACAAAACAGCTATTCATTATTTCTTTTCTTTTTAAATCGATAACTAAGATCAATACATTCACGATATAGGCCCTATATCAAAAGAAATACTGTACAATGTTTTTCATACTATCATTCACGTTTTACATTTAAATACAGTAGAACCCGCCCATAACAGCCCATGACAGGTGGAGTGTCAAATTATTTACACTCAATCTATTAGTTGCAGGGCTAAAATAAATAGTTCTGTTTCTTATCACATGGTCATCCAATTAAATGACTGAATCATTTAAGAACACAAGAGGTAGAGGTGTAAAAGACACTAATCAGAGTTATCTACTCTGAAAGTAATGAATTTCATTGTACAGCCAGACCCTGTGGTGAATAAAGTGAAGTTGTCATTTACAGAGTGGAAAATAGATGCTTTTCAGAGAGCCCGGCATGCTGATAAGTGTACTTTTCCACTCAGTGAGGAAGGCAATGGTAAACCACCTCACTCCTCGTTCTACTTCGTAAAACCTCTAGAGGTTCAAACCAGCCTTTCGGCTGTTGACCTAAACAACACAGTAGAACCCCGATAATTCGTCACCTTCGGGACCGAGGAGGTGACGAATTAACGAAAAAGACGAATTATCGAATAGCCGTTGTATCACTTACTAACTATTCCCAAATACGAAGTTTTAAAAATTTATCATCTAGAAACGTATTGTGACACTTATTGCTAAGGTTCGTTTCGGGATCTAGATTATTAAATAATTAATACACTAAAGTTTACAATTACAAAGATTTATTACACTAAAAAATTACAAAATAAATAAACTAAGAAATACAATAAATGATTTAATAATTCACTTAAAATAGATAATTAACAATAAATAACTTACAATCACTTTTATAGATTACACAACATACAAAACACTGAAACTGAATTCACATTAACTTTACAATACACTCACAAAAAGATTTTACACAATACGCACACAACAAAGGCAGTATAACAATCTTACTCGGATACGTAATCTGTTTACGCACCTCGATAATCGCACGGCAAAGATCACACGAATACTGACTGGACCGCGCTCAAAGGTCTCCTTTTATAATCATTCACAAAGATCGTTCTAGAACAAAGTAGTGAAATCTACTCAAGTACAAAAATAACTCTTTATTTATGAATGCTAGAAAAATCTTGTTAATAGGTCAACAAAAAGTCTTTTGTAAATAGAAAACGTAAACAACCTGCCTCCCTCATAATACCTAAACTTTATGATAGTTATTACAACCCTTATGAATGAATAGACACACTTTTATGGTTACAACTGTCATTTACAAAACTGATCTTATTGTGTATTGTTATTTCTGTCTTTATTACTCTCTCTTGTTGTTACTATTATTTCACACTCTATACTATTTCATGAATGGATTTCTGGAACCTTCGAGAAAAATCTTTCCTTCGATCTGTCACAGTATATTTATCAAAACACTGTTTATAGATAGGCATGTATATTTTACTTTCTCTTGCCTATATGAATATATAGGAAGGAAAGTATTGTTTTCATGTCGATTTTTCGAAATCGAGTTTTCACCGGATCTATACGTTTTCAGACCCCCTGAACCCAAAAAACATGTTTTTAGCGATTGGTCTGTGTGTGTGTCTGTGTGTGTGTGTGTGTGTGTGTGTCTGTGTGTGTGTGTGTGTGTCTGTGTGTGAACAGAATATCTCAAGAACGGAACATTGTACGAACTTGAAACTTGAAACTTAAGTTACATACCACTACCGGACGCGACACGAACATTTTCATCAAAATCGGTCAACCGGAAGTAGTAGTTTATTCGTATAATTTTTCAGTTTTTTGCGATTTTCTCAAAAACTGGTCCTACGATTTTGTTTAAAATCGCCTATTTTACTCAATTTTTTATTCTCTACAAGATAGGGTAGGCGCCATGTTTGCTGAAATACTCGGTGAGGCTGTTATCACGTAAAAACGTTGTTTTTTTAAGATTACGGCTTTAATATAAATTTTAGCGCAAAAACTTATATAATAAAAGTTGTAGAGAATTTAAAAACCTACAACTTTTATTTCAAACATTTTTTTGTATAACGCTTAGTTTAGCGGTAATTTGCGATTTTCTGTTTTTTTTCTCACGAAAACGTGAGAAAAATCGATTTTTTTAACATTTCGGCCTTAGTATGCATTTTACGACAAAAGTGTATAGAATTAAATTTATAGAAAATTAAAAGATCTACAACTTTTATTTAAAGCATTTTTCTCTACAGAGCCTAGTTTAGAGAGAAAGCGTGATTTTCCGTATTTTTAAGCCAAACTGAGTTCGATTGTCATTTTGCGTCTTTCACTCATGATTAAAATTAGGTTATGTTTGTTGAGGTTAGTTTTTTGTTTATTTCTTATGTTTTAATACTAATGTTAGGTTTATTGTTAATTATTTGCATTGGCAAGAGAAAGTTGTGTGAGTATTTCACACCAGATTTTTTTAAGATTAAACTACCAACGGGAGTTATCTTAGCAACCAAGAGTTATCTTGTTGCCATGCCCCACCGATACGCAATTACACGGAAGGGGCGGTACCAGCGTACCAAACATATTCTTGTTTTTGCTAACTATTCCCAAATACGAAATTTTAAAAATTTACTTAACATATCAAAATTTATCACCTAGAAACATATTAAGTACCAATGTTGTTTTCTAAAAAAAAAAAACACAAATTTTCCCGAGGAGTGACGAATTATCGGATGTGATGAATTAACGAATGACGAATTAACGGGGTTCTACTGTATTTAAATTTACATCTAATGTAAAACTTTCACATGATTTTATCTTGTCAATGTGTAGTTTAGGTGATCAGCTGAAAGGCTGGTTTGAACTTATAGAGGTTTTAAGTAAAACGAGGAGTGAGGTGGTTTACCATTGCCACAACTCACTGAGTGGAAAAGTACGTTTATCAGCATACCGGACCATCTGAAAAGCACATATTTTTACTTTCTCTTCTTCTATATGAATATATAGGAAGGAAAGTATTGTTTTCATGTCGATTTTTCGAAATCGAGTTTTCACCGGATCTATACGTTTTCAGACCCCCTGAACCCAAAAAACATGTTTTTAGCGATTGGTCTGTGTGTGTGTCTGTGTGTGTGTGTGTGTGTGTGTGTGTCTGTGTGTGTGTGTGTGTCTGTGTGTGAACAGAATATCTCAAGAACGGAACATCGTACGAACTTGAAACTTGAAACTTAAGTTACATACCACTACCGGACGCGACACCAACCTTTTCATCAAAATCGGTCAACCGGAAGTAGTAGTTTATTCGTATAATTTTTCAGTTTTTTGCGATTTTCTCAAAAACTGGTCCTACGATTTTTTTTAAAATCGCCTATTTTACTCAATTTTTGATTCTCTACAAGATAGGGTAGGCGCCATGTTTGCTGAAATTCTCGGTGAGGCTGTTTTCACGTAAAAACGTTGTTTTTTTAAGATTACGGCTTTAATATAAATTTTAGCGCAAAAACTTATATAATAAAAGTTGTAGAGAATTTAAAAACCTACAACTTCTGTTTCAAACATTTTTTTGTATGACGCTTAGTTTAGCAGTAATTAGCGTTTTTCTGATTTTTTCTCACGAAAACGTGTGAAAAATCGATTTTTTTAAAGATTTTGGCCTTAGTATGCATTTTACGACAAAAGTGTATATAACCAAATTTATAAAAAATTAAAAGATCTACAACTTTTATTAAGAGCATTTTTCTCTAAAGAGCCTAGTTTAGAGAGAAAGAGTGATTTTCCGTATTTTTAAACCAAACTGAGTTCGAATTTCATTTTGCGTGTTTCACTCATGATTGAAATATGGTTATATTTTTGAGATTAGTTGTTTGTTTATTTCTAATGTTTTATTACTAATGTTAGGTTTATTGTTAATTATTTATATTGGCAAGAGAAAGTTCTGTGAGTGTTTCACACCAGATTTTTATCCTTGCGACAATGTAGTATGTCCTGATATTAATCGATCCGCTAACGGCAATAATCGCTCACCCAAAACTAAAAAATTATGCGGAAAATCAATTTACTTGCTTCTTCTAAAATATATTCAACTAAAAACAAAACAAAACGAAACAGCTATTCATTATTTCTTTTCTTTTAAAATCGATAACTAATATCGATACATTCATGGTATAAGCCCTATATCGAAAGAAATATTTTTTGTAACGTCATTCACTTTTCAAAAATTATTATTTATATATATATTTATTTTTTATTCCTAGTATGTGTACGTTGCAATCTGTTCAATTCAGAACAATAAGAAACCCCATGACTCAATAAGATGAGGATGATAAATATGACGTGTAAATGAGACTGTGTCGTCTTGTACAGACTCAGGCCGACCATTTCTGAGAGAGTATGGTTAACCCTTTGAGTACTGTTGTCTTGTATGTGTGACGGTACTTAACATGCAAAGGCTAGAACCAACTGTGATGTAAACTCATGTTCAAATTTTTTAGAACTACTATGTTCCGTATTCTATTGGCTTTAAAATGAGTTAGTACTCTATAATTATATAAAATCTAGACCAATTGAAATTGGAAATAACGAATTAGAGAACTTTTCTTTACCAAACTATATAAGTAAACAAAAAGATGGTGTTTTTACTTTCTCTTGCCTATTTGAATATATAGGAAGGAAAGTATTGTTTTCATGTCGATTTTAAGAAATCGAGTTTTCACCGGATCTATACGTTTTCAGACCCCCTGAACCCAAAAAACATGTTTTTAGCGATTGGTCTGTGTGTGTGTGTGTGTATGTGTGTGCGCGCGCGCGCGCGTGTGTGTGTGTGTGTGTGTGTGTCTGTGTGTGAACAGAATATCTCAAGAACGGAACATCGTACGAACTTGAAACTTAAGTTACATACCGGACGCGACACGAACATTTTCATCAAAATCGGTCAACCGGAAGTAGTAGTTTATTCGTATAATTTTTCAGTTTTTTGCGATTTTCTCAAAAACTGGTCCTACGATTTTTTTTTAAATCGCCTATTTTACTCAATTTTTTATTCTCTACAAGATAGGGTAGGCGTTATGTTTGCTGAAATTCTCGGTGAGGCTGTTTTCACGTAAAAACGTTGTTTTTTTAAGATTACGGCTTTAATATAAATTTAAACGCAAAAACTTATATAATAAAAGTTGTAGAGAATTTAAAAACCTACAACTTCTGTTTCAAACATTTTTTTGTATAACGCTTAGTTTAGCGGTAATTTGCGATTTTCTGTTTTTTTCTCACGAAAACGTGAGAAAAATCGATTTTTTTTATCATTTCGGTCTTAGTATGCATTTTACGACAAAAGTGTATATAATTAAATTTATAGAAAATTAAAAGATCTACAACTTTTGTTTAGAGCATTTTTCTCTACAGAGCCTAGTTTAGCGTGAAAGCGTGATTTTCCGTATTTTTAAGCCAAACTGAGTTCGATTGTCATTTTGCGTCATTCACTCATGATTAAAATAAGGTTATGTTTTTGAGGTTAGTTTTTGTTCATTTCTAATGTTTTAATACTAATGTTAGGTTTATTGTTAATTATTTGCATTGGCAAGAGAAAGTTGTGTGAGTGTTTCACACCAGATTTTTTATTTTTGTTCTGAATTTTTTCTAAAATTCACACAGACGAAAGAAATAAGTGAATAACCGATAACTGTAGAATCTGACGAAGAAGAATGATAATGAGGATAACAACAAAGAATTTTGCAGGAATTGACTGACTATAGAACACAATTCTGTCACTGTCAACAGCCGAAAGATGTACTCAATTAATGTTTGTTACATTATTGCAGATTTTAAATTACAACTTATTTTGTAACAAACACATAAAACTAAAAATTACAACAAAAAATGAAAAAATTAGAAAATAAAAATACTGAAAACTAAAAATTCAAGAAAAACCACGAAATGTAGCTTCATCATGGTATGAAGTAAAATGAAAATACCTAATCTGTACAAGCTTAATTTCCTTTAAAAAACTCAGTAGTTAAAAGGTTAATTGAACCCCAACCATCAAAGTACACCGGTAACTACTCAAAAATTAAATACTTAAATTTACATCTAGTGTGAAACTTTCACATGATTTTATCTTGTAATGTGTTTTTTAGGTGATCAGCCGAAAGGCTGGTTTGAACCTGTAGAGGTTTTACCAAGTAAAACGAGGAGTCAGGTGGTTTACCACAGCATTCCTCACTGAGTGGAAAAGTATGCTTATCAGCATACCGGGCCATCTGAAAAGCACATATTTTTATTCTTGCCACAATGTAGTACGTCCTGATATTAATCGATCCGCTAACGGCAATAATCGCTCACCAAAAACTAAAAAATTATGCGGAAAATCAATTTACTTGCTTCTTCTAAAACATATTCAACTAAAAACAAAACAGCTATTCATTATTTCTTTTCTTTTTAAATCGATAACTAAGATCAATACATTCACGATATAAGCCCTATATCGAAAGAAATATTTTTCGCACCGTCATTCACTTTTCAAAAATTATTATTTATATATATATATATTTTTATTCCTTGTATGTGTACGTTGCAATCTGTTCAATTGAGAACAATAAGCAACCCCATGACCCAATCAGATGAGGATTATATGTATGACATGTAAATGAGGTGTAGTCTTGTTGTAAAAAATTTTGTTTTTATTTTATACATACTCACTTATTGTCATTTTCAGTATACACTCCTTCTCTATCCCTACAACGCTCCATGCAAATTGTTCATTGTTGAAAACAGTGCTGGAAGTCATCCTCTGTCAGCTCCTTCAGGACACGTGCCGCTTTCTCTTTTACAGCTTCCACTGACTCAAATCTTGTCATTATTAATGCAGATTTCACATTAAGGAACAAGTAGAAGTCACATAGTGCAAGATCTGGTGAATAAGGTGGATGTTCTAACACTGAGATGCTGTACGTGGCTAGGAACCTCTTGAAAGATAACGTAGAATGAGCTGGCGCATTGTATTGGTGGAGAACCCATGATTTGTCCTTTCACATTTCGGGACGTTTTTTCCTTACTCTTTGATGTAGTTTAGAAAGTACCTCAAAGTAGTAATACTGATAAATTGTTTGACCTTCAGAAACCCAGTGAAGGTACACAATCCCATGGATATAAAAAAAAACAATCATCATTGCTTTAAATTCTGACGTGCATATTCGAGCTTTTTTGACTCTCGGTGAAGTTCAGCTCTTACAGTACATGGATTGAAGCTTCGTTTCCGGATCATTAGCAAAAAACCACGTTTCATCACATGTTATTAGTTTCCAAAAAATTTGGGTCATTTTCAATCGCGTACAAAGTGTCAGTACAAACATTTTTGCAAGCTTCATTTCAAACATTTTTGAGCGGCACATGTCCTGAAGGAGCTGACAGAAGATGACTTCCAGCACTGTTTTCAACAATGGAAAATTCGCATGGAGCGTTGTAGGGATAGAGAAAGAGTTTATATTGCAGGTGACAATAAGTGATTATGTATAAATGTTTTTTTTAATCCCTAATTTGTGTACGTTGCAATCTGTTCAATTCAGAACAATAAGCAACTCCATGACCCAAAGAGATGAGGATGATATGTATGACGTGTAAATGAAGTGTAGTCTTTTACAGACTCAGGCCGACCATTTCTGAGAGAGTATGGTTAATTGAACCCCAACCATTTAAGTACACCGGTAACCACTGTCTAGCATTCAAATCCGTATAAAAGTAACTATAGTTCAGCCGTTCTTAGTTTGCTGCTACTGTCAACAAACCAAATCCACCTACTACAGGGTGCACGCTAGAGTCCGCGACTTTACGGATGTCGTATTCCTATTAAGTTAACTATTTTTACTTTCTCTTGCCTATATGAATATATAGGAAGGAAAGTATTGTTTTCATGTCGATTTTCGAAATCGAGTTTTCACCGGATCTATACGTTTTGAGACCCCCTAAACCCAAAAAACATGTTTTTAG
Organism: Catonia carolina; assembly: GCA_035578175.1. Taxonomy (NCBI): domain Eukaryota; kingdom Metazoa; phylum Arthropoda; class Insecta; order Hemiptera; family Achilidae; genus Catonia; species Catonia carolina. The sequence goes on along the minus strand of JAQMRL010000006.1, from coordinate 3,873,312 downwards.
CGATTGGTCTGTGTGTGTGTCTGTGTGTGTGTGTGTGTGTGTGTCTGTGTGTGTGTGTCTGTGTGTGAACAGAATATCTCAAGAACGGAACATCGTACGAACTTGAAACTTAAGTTACATACCACTACCGGACGCGACACGAACATTTTCATCAAAATCGGTCAACCGGAAGTAGTAGTTTATTCGTATAATTTTTCAGTTTTTTGCGATTTTCTCAAAAACTAGTCCTACGATTTTTCTTAAAATCGCCTATTTTACTCAATTATTTATTCTCTACAAGATAGGATAGGCGCCATGTTTGCTGAAATTCTCGGTGAGGCTGTTTTCACGTAAAAACGTTGTTTTTTTAAGATTACGGCTTTAATATAAATTTTAGCGCAAAAACTTATATAATAAAAGTTGTAGAGAATTTAGAAACCTACAACTTTTATTTCAAACATTTTTTTGTATAACGCTTAGTTTAGCGGTAATTTGCGATTTTCAGTTTTTTTCTCACGAAAACGTGAGAAAAAACAATTTTTTTAACATTTCGGCCTTAGTATGCATTTTACGACAAAAGTGTATATAATTAAATTTATAGAAAATTAAAAGATCTACAACTTTTGTTTAGAGCATTTTTCTCTACAGAGCCTAGTTTAGCGTGAAAGCGTGATTTTCCGTATTTTTAAGCCAAACTGAGTTCGATTGTCATTTTGCGTCATTCACTCATGATTAAAATAAGGTTATGTTTTTGAGGTTAGTTTTTGTTCATTTCTAATGTTTTAATACTAATGTTAGGTTTATTGTTAATTATTTGCATTGGCAAGAGAAAGTTGTGTGAGTGTTTCACACCAGATTTTTTAAATTATAACTACTCAAAGTACTAAAACCATCAGTCATGATATGATGTAGGCCTAACAATTTCATTTATAAAAATACTTTTAAAAGTATTTTGTATTTAAATACTTTTGAAAGTATTTTGTTGTTACGTTTTAATCAGCGTGTACACATTTTGATATAATGCGCATGCTCACTGACGTCATTATTTGTTTACATTAGGAGCAAACTAAGAGAGGCTGGACTGTATCTTTACTAGGATTTGAACCAGGAACCTTCGTCTCCAAAAATCAGCTGTTAAACAGCTGATTTTGGCGACGACTTTACCTCTAGACCATCCCGGTGGGTTTGAATATAAAGGGTGATTCAAAAAGAGCGCCGGTTTTTAAACGGCTGGTAAATTTTTGTTTATCGGTTGGCAACATTGTTTGACCTCATTTCTATTTTGGAGAACATTCCGATTGACGATTCAGTTGTAGTTTCTCTTGTATGCACAGCGAGTGACAGTTTAGTGCGGCTTTTGGTCGGGCGGTATCATCGGCCCTTACTTTTTTGAAAATCAAGAAGGACAAGCCGTGACAGTAAATGGAGACCGATACCGTACGATGATTAGGGAGTTTTTGTGGCGTCATTTGGATGGAATGGACATTGACGAGTTGTGGTTTCAGCAGGATGGTGCCACCTGTCACGCTGCACGAGAAACAATGTTGTTGCTCCGTGAACGGTTCCAGGATCGCATCATTTCTCGTAATTCCGACCATCAATGGCTACCAAGGTCGTGTGACTTGACGCCTTGTGACTTTCCTCTTTGGGGTCATCTGAAGTCATTGGTGTATGCCAATAAACCCCGAAACATCAATGACTTGGAAGGAGGAAATTCGACGGGTTATCGGGCAAATGGAAGTCGAAACTTGTCGTGCAGTAATATCCAATTTCATGGACAGAGTTGATGCGTGCCAGCGCAGTAGATGAGGACACATGCATGACATCATTTTTCATACATAAAATCGGAAGGAAAGATGAACTTGTTGATGTATTTATTTTCAGTTTTTCAATAAAATAAATCTCTTAATTTGATATATCAAAACCGGCGCTCTTTTTGAATCACCCTATATAATGAACAGAAAATCATATATGAAAACAAATTAGTCACATCATTATGTCTGGCAGTTTATTAATAACAAGAGTGAAAACAAAGCGTAGTGAGCGTGCGCGAGTCGCACATTGCAGTAGTGATTGTATACTTGACTGTACCGTCGTAGCATGGCGAGGGGCGAAAAGTGGAGTAGATAAACACCGAGACTGCTTATGCCAATTCGAATTGTTCAAGGTATACGAGGTTATGTGAGAAGGTAAACTTAGTTTAGTTTGCCATGAAGTATTTGTTTTCTCGAGCGGAGGATAGTTTGTTACAGTATTCCCTTGGTATCCGCGGTTTTAGCATCCGCGGGTTTCGGTTATCCGCGAACTTTGTCCGTAGGCCTAAAACCTACAAATACGTACGTAATCTCACCTTGTGTACACCGTACTTGGTGGGAGCGGGAAGTTATACAATTCCGAAAACATGTGTCACCCTAAGTGTTTGAATAAAGTTTTTGGCGTTCGTATCATGTTGTCACGCACTAGTATGGCGACGGGCGCCAATAAGTACGGCCAGACGCGATACTATGATTTTCCGTACGTTTTCCTCCACGTGTTAGTCTAACTTCTTCGTACGTAAGTACAGTTCATTATTTGTTTGACAATCCCAAAACAAAGCCAAGCATTTCTTCACAAACCATCAACGAGATCATTAGCATGGCAACGCAGTTTGCTGATTACATGTTGGAGACGGATCCCGTCATGGAAAGGACCCTTCAATTCAAAAGAGGACTTCAGGAGTTGTTGATATCATACGAAGAAGTTCACAACGAGAAGAAGAAATCCACATACGAAGAAGTAATCTTTACAAGGAGTTTGAAAAGAAGAAGAAGCAAACAGCCATAACTAACTATTTTAAAGCAACTTAAATTTTTAATACGTACAGTACTGTATTTATTAAATATTCATAGATTATAATTATGGTAATATGTAGCTAAAACAATTAAAACTTAAAACGACTACAGTACTTTTCCTTCAGAACCTTACCCCAATATTTTCGTTCATATAAGGTATCATTATCCGCGGTTTTACGAACCACGGTAACCCTCCGGAACGTAACCCCCGCGGATACCGAGGGTTTACTGTATTTTTGTTTTTTTTTTATTCCTTATGTGTGTACTTTGCAATCTGTTCAATTGAGAACAATAAGCAACCCCATCACCCAATCAGATGAGGATGATGTGTATGACATGTAAATAAGGTGTAGTCTTGTACACACTCAGGTCGACCATTCCTGAGAGAGTATGGTTAATTGAACCCCAACCATGAAAGCACACCGGTAACCACCGTCTACCAATCAAATCCGTATAAAAGTAACTACCTTTACTAGGATTTGAATCAGGAACCTTCGTCTCCGAAAATCAGCTGTTAAACTGCTGTTTTTGGCGACGACTTTACCTCTAGACCAACCCGGTGGGCTTACTGTAATTAACTCCAAAATTGTCACAAACTCTTTGACTCACCCGGTACAAATATAAAAACACACAGATAAACTTCCCATAAAATCTAAGAACTCAAACACATAAATAAAAAATTTCGGATTGTTTAAAAACCGTTCATGACTAATATTTTTAAAGAATTCCTACATTAATCTGGCTACTAAAATTGGTCGGCCATATCTTTCTGTAAGTATTAGGTATAAAGCATAACGCATAAGGTTCCGACTAAATTAACTCTTTTAATTCCAAGATCAGATGTGTAAAATTACAATTAATGTAATTACGTGCAATGGGTTCGTGCTCTTTGATGTAGGTCCTAGCTCTATTAGCCGGATCACGATTTTAAAATATGTACCTTTTTATTATTTATTGTTTTTTTTTATTTTCCCGCCGCTCTATCCGTTGTATAAGGTAAGGAAGTCTCTCTCTCTCTCCCCCCATCTCCCCCTCACCTCCACTCCCCCTCTCTATCTCCTTCCCGGAACGCAAGAAGAAGCATTATTTTTAAAAAATGATTTTAAAAAAAATCGTAGGACCAGTTTTTGAGAAAATCGCAAAAAAGTAAAAAATAACACGAATAAACTACTACTTCCGGTTGACCGATTTTGATGAAAATGTTCGTGTCGGGTCCGGTTAAGGTATGTAACTTAAATTTCAAGTTACAAGTTCGCAAGATATTCCGTTCTTGAGATATTCTGTTCACACACACCCACACAGACACACAGACAAATCGCTAAAAACATGTTTGTTGGGTTCAGAGGGTCTGAAAACGTGTAGATCTGGTGAAAACTCGATCTTAAAATCGACATGAAAACAATTCTTTCCTTCCTATGTATTTTCAGTATAGGCAAGAGAAAGTAAAAAAATAGAAATAAGAGTTAGATTATATGTGTTTACATACAATTTACATTGGCAAGAGAAAGTCGCGTGTTTCACAATAGATTTATTATACATACAGTGTATTGTATACTAAAAGAAAGCGAGCGCGCAAAGTAGGAAATTAAATCCATTATGATTAGCTCGCAAAAAATACAACACATCATCGATGGCTTTGCAGAAGAGTTAGAACAATTTGGTCATAGTAAGCCTATTATCTCCACTACGTTTACAGCCCTTGGGCCAAAACCAATTTTTTTTATCTCTCTTTCTACACCGCTACCAAATACTCTTATAACTTCCTTCTGCGTTTAAACTACTAAAAATTTTAGATTGTTATAAATATTCCATCCATGTACTGTTATTATACTGTTACATGCGTTAAACACGGTGGTCAAAATTATCTTCAGCAAAAATTAAAACTAAACTCCTGAATATGTAGCCAACACTTTGGCTGAATTAAAAATGTTTTTGTGTTTTTCCACCCACCGTCCTTAATTTTTCGCTATTATGAATTAAATAAGTCAATAAAAGTTGTAGATCTTTTAATTTTCTATAAATTTAATTACATACACTTTTGTCGTAAAATGCGTACTAAGGCCGAAATATTAAAAAAAATCTATTTTTCACACGTTTTCGTGAGAAAAAAACAGAAAGTCGCTAATTACTGCTAAACTAAGCGTAAACAAAAATACATTTCAAATAAAAGTTGTAGAATTTTAATTCTCTACATTTTTTATTATTATTATTATTATTAGTCGTTAAGACGCTAAGTAAATCTGTTTTGTTTTTGGGATTTCTTGTCCTTTTTATCCGCCCACCAGTTTTTCATTTTTTGTAAGAATTCAGCTTTTCTCCGTTCACTCCACTTTGTTCCGGTTCTTGGAGCTTTTGTCTCTGGTTTAACCTCCCATTTTTTTAACTTTTGTTCATTTTTTATTATATAAATTTTTGCGCTAAAATGCATATTAAAGCCGCAATCTTAAAAAAACCGATTTTTTACGTGAAACAGCCTCACCAAGAATTTCAGCAAACATGGCGCTTACCCTATCTTGTAGAAAATAAAAAGTTTAGTAAACCAGGCGATTGAAAAAAATCGTAGGACTAGTTTTCGAGAAAATCGCAAAAAATTGAAAAATGACACGAATAAACTACTACTTCCGGTAGACCGATTTTGATGAAAATATTTGTGTCGGGTCCGGTAGTGGTATGTAACTTAAGTTTCAAGTTTCAAGTCCGTACGATGTTTCGTTCTAGAGATATTCTGTTCACACACACACTCAGACCAATCGCTAAAAACATGTTTTTTGGGTTCAGGGCCTGAAAACGTGTAGATCCGGTGAAAACTCGATTTCTTAAAATCAACATGAAAACAATACTTCCTTCTTATATATTCATATAGGTAAGAGAAAGTAAAAATATATGACTATTATAGGTAAACGCAGAATGAAATGAGCTAAATTTTGATATATTTTGATAAATTTTGAGTATATTGCAATCGACTCATAGTTTTGGAGATGCTTTGGGTTCAAACTCGGGTGTTTATGATTATGAAACCGATAGTAGATATAGTTATGCTCTTTTTCCTGGCTGGCCCGTTGGCGCAGTGGTTAAGGCAACTGGCTTCTACAACGGGATTCCGGGTTCGATTCCCGGTCAGGTCTGATATTTTTTCATCACTCATTTTCATTATCATCTTCATCCAACGTCTGCATTAGCATTGCAGAACAGGCAGACATAAAAAAATATATTTCCTGTTTACAAATTAAGTTGATTAGGGAAATATCAACCAAAAAAATCTGGTGTGAAACACTCACACAACTTTCTCTTGGTAATGCAAATAATTAACAATGTAACCTAACATTAGAAATTAACAAAAAACTAACCTCAATAAACATAACCAAATTTTAATCATGAGTGAACGACGTAAAGCAAAAATCAACCTCTGTTTAGCTTAAAAATACAGAAAATCACTCTTTCACGCTAAATTAGGCTCTGTAGAGAAAAATTGTAGATCTTGTAAAAAAATTGTAGAGAAAATTGTAGAAAAGTTGTAGATCTCTTAATTTCCTATAAATTTGACAATATACACTTTATCGGGCTACTAAGCCCGAAATTTAAAAAAAAAAAAAAAAAAATCGATTTTTCACACGTTTTCGTGAGAAAAAAAACAGAAAATCGCTAATTACCGCTAAACTAAGCGTTATACAAAAAAATATTTGAAATAAAAGTTGTTAAATTCTCTACATTTTTGATTATGTAAATTTTTGCCCTAAAATGCATATTAAAGTTGTAATCTTAAAAAAACAATTTCTTTACGTGAAAACAGCCTCACCGAGAATTTTAGCAAACATGGTGCCTACCCTATCTTGTAGAGCATAAAAAAATTAGTAAAGGCGATTGTTAAAAAAATCGTAGGACCAGTTTTTGAGAAAATCGCAAAAAAGGGAAAAATTACACGAATAAACTACTACTTCCGGTTGACCGATTTTGATGAAAATGTTCGTGTCGGGTGCGGTAGTGGTATGTAACTTAAGTTTTAAGTTTCCAGTTCGTACGATGTTCCATTCTTGAGATATTCTGTTCACACACACACACACACGCACGAACGCACGCGCGCGCGCGCGCACGCACGCACGCACATACATACACACAGACTAATCGCTAAAAACATGTTTTTTGGGTTCAGGGGGTCTGAAAACGTATAGATCCGGTGAAAACTCGAATTCTAAAAATTGAAATGAAAACAATACTTTCCTTCCTATATATTCTAATAGGCAAGAGAAAGTAATATGATTGTTTTTGCAAAGGACCGCAGACAACAAACTGTCCCCGGTTTAAGTTTCATAAATTTAATTTTTTGAAATTGCCGAATTAATGAGCGGTTACGGAGTTAAGAGAATTCAGAATTTCACTAATAACTGAAAATTTAAACATGCTACAAATCTAAAATTTCGTACGTACAGTAATAACATACAGGTTTATAGCCTATTACGGCGAAATCTCAAATAAATCGGTCGAGCAGTGTTTGAGTTATAAGCCCCGAAATGGATCTAATGTGTTGCAGCAACAAAAAAATCGGCTTTTTAATTTTAATTTCTCCTGCCTATATGAATATATAGGAAGGAAAGTATTGTTTTCATGTCAATTTTAAGAAATCGAGTTTTCACCGGATCTACACGTTTTCAGACCCCCTGAACCCATAAAAAGCGATTGGTCTGTGTGTGTGTGTGTGTGTGTGTGTGTGCGTGCGTGCGTGCGTGCGTGTGTGTGTGTGTGTGTGTATGTGTGTGTGTGTGTAAACAGAATATCTCAAGAACGGAACATCGTACGACTTTGAAACTTGAAACTTAAGTTTAATACCACTACCGGACCCGACACGAACATTTTCATCAAAATCGGTCAACCGGAAGTAGTAGTTTATTCGTGTAAATTTTAACTTGTTTGCGATTTTCTCAAAAACTGGTCCTACGATTTTTTTAAAAATCACCTGGTTTATAAATTTTTTATGCTCTACAAGATAGGGTAGGAGCCATGTTTTCTGAAATTCTTAGCGAGGGTGTTTTCACGTAAAATTTTTTTTTTAAGATTGCAGCTTTAATATGGATTTTAGCGCAAAAATGTATATAATAAAAGTTGTAGAGAATTGAAAATTACACAACTTTTTTTTGTATAACGGTTGGTTTAGCGGTAATTAGTGATTTTCTGTTTTTTCTCACGATAACGTTAAAAAATCGATTGTTTTAAGATTTCGGCCTCAGTATGCACTTTACGACATAAGTTTATATAATTAAATTTATAGGAAATTAAAAGGTCTACGACTTTTATTCAAAGCAGTTTTCTCTCCAGAGCCTGGTTTAGCGTGAAAGTGATTTTCCGTATTTTTAAGCCAAACTAAGGTTGAATTTCATTTTGCGTTTTTCACTCATGATTAAAATAAGTTATGTTTTTTGAGGTTAGTTATTTTGTTTATTTCTAATGTTGTATTACTAATGTTAGGTTATATTGGTCATTATTTGCATTGGCAAGAGAAAGTTGTGTGAGTGTTTCACACCAGATTTTTTCTTTTCATCTTGATATCACAATATTAAAGCCGCTAAAAATATGAAACTTATATGGAACAACGCAGATTGAAATTAGCTAAAATTTGGTGTACATTACAAAAAATTTGAGGTTTTCATTTCACGAACAAACAGCAAGCCAAAAATTTTTGACTTTTGTTTCCTCAAAATGTACCTACGGTTTGTCACAGAACCAATTTTCCTTACGAGTAAAATGGTTTTGAAAGTAATAAAACTATGAAAATTAAGAAAAATGTTCTCATTTGTGTCCTTGATTAATTTATCAAAAATATAAGCTACTTTCGCATGTAAATAAAAACGTTTTTATGCGGACAAACTCTGCCAGGTATAAGTTTGATAAACTTTCTGAACAGCCGGTGTAAATTCATAATACATCAATGTAACAAAATTCTTAAGACAACAAACCGATAAAAAAGTGGAAATAATTTCTTTACATAATCGTGAATATTATGCAGTTATATTGTTAAATATATATATATAGTTAAATATATGCAGTAATATTGCTTTAGGTCATAAAAACATAATTTATGTATATGTTTTATTTATCTTTTATAATATTGTATAAACATGTTGAGTTTATAGTTTATTTGACATTATATTTTATGACGCTTTCGAATACACATTGTAGTCCAATCTAAAACTTAGGTATAATCTTTCATAAGATGTTTCTTAGGTCATCAGCTGAAAGGCTGGTTTGAACCTGTTGAGGTTTTACTAAGTAAAACCTAGAGTGAGGTAATTTACCAATGCCTTCCTCACTGAGTGGAAAAGTACGCTTATCAGCATGCCAGGCCCTCTGAAAAGCACATGTTTTCCACTCTGTAAATGACACCTTCACTTCATTCACCATAAGTTCAACCCGTATAATGAAATTCATTATTCTGAGAAGATGAAACTATGAATAGTGTTTTTACACCAGTACTTGTTCTGTTGTTAAATTATTCAATCATATAGTTTTGGCTGACTTCATGAAAATTAATAAGAACAAAATGAAAGTGTTGTGCAGCAGCAAAAGTGGTTTAGAAGAGATGGGAAATATAAAAGTAGGCAACGAAAACATACAGGAAGTTGGGGAATTCTGCTATCTAGGGAGTAAAATAACAAAGGATGGTAGAAGCACAAGTGATATCAAGAGTAGAATTGCTCAAGCTAGAAAAGCCTTTGAAATGAAAAACAACTTACTGACTACAAACATTGATTTACAGATTAGGAAAAATTTCTTAAAACATTATGTTTGGAGTGTAGCATTATACGGAAGTGAAACGCGGGTGATAGGGGCTGTAGAAAAGAAGAGGATAGAAGCTTTTGAAATATGGTGTTATAGCAAAATATTAAAGATTACGTGGGTGGACAAAATACGTAATTTAGAGGTCTTTAGGCGAGTGGATGAAAAAATAAGTACATGGAAGCATCTTACCAAAAGAAGGGATAGGCTAGTAGGGCATATCCTAAGACATCCGGGTATTGGGCTATGCATAATAGAGGGTAATATTGAGGGAGTAAATTGTAGAGGGAGGCAAAGATTAGAATATATAAAGCAAATTACAAAAGATGTAGGGTGTTACAGGTATGTACATATGAAACAACTTGCGCAAGATAGAACAGGTTGGAGAACTGCATCAAACCAGTCGAGAGACTGATGACAAAAAAAAAAGTTTTGGCTGACCCTGTGATAAGAAACAACTATTTTTTGTAGCCTCGTATATCTATATATGTAATAAAATAAATAAATAAATAAGTAAAATAACACACTTCCTCCAAAATATAATTGGGAAAATAGTCTTCGTAATATTCCGAAAGGGAACTCATTATGAGACATCAATTCACATGAAGAAGAAAATCCATTATTCCTCTAAAGGCGTGGAGAGGCCAAAACCACAACAGCGCGACTATTTATTTTGATTTTGATTTTTTAGATAAATAAAAAAAAAATAAAAAAAATTTGTCGGCCGCATTGGCGCAGTTGGTAACGTGCTCGCCTCTCATCATGCGGTCCTGGGTTCGAATCCCACTTAGGCACGGCATAAATCATTTCATCCTCATTTCACACAGTTACACCCCAACGTCGTCGCTAATGACCTTGATGTTGATGCAACGTTAAATAAATAAAAATTAAAAAAAAATTTTTTAAAGTTTTTTTTATTGTTAGTATTATTATTATGCTGACAGGCCAATATTTTGTGGACAACATAAAAACGTAAAACGAACTACAGGTTGTGACACGCTGGTTTAGGTCATAAGCCAAAAGGCTGATTTGAACCTCTAGAGCAGTAATTATCAACCCTCGGCCCGCCGCGTAAATTTTAGCGGACCGCAGAACGATTTCAGTTTTTGAACAAAGAGCTTAGAACATTGCATTTTAAATGTTGATTTTTAAACTAGTGAAAGAGAAAGAATGTCAAGTTTCCCATTGAACTGAAAAAAATCACCATTTTGATGTTTTTAGTTTGGTTTTGAGTTTTGTAACATGTTTAAGTATCAGTATATGTTTCAATATATATATATTTACTGTCATTTTCAACCAATATAAGGTTTAAAAAAAAGTCATGTTATTTCTTTTAACCTGACACAAAATGTTCATACATGTTTATACTTTATACGAGGCGTATTTTTAAAGTAAGTACCGTTTGAAAATAAAAAAAAAATAAAAGGAAATTTGCAAAAACTAATTTTATTTTCGGAATCTACATACTTTTATCTATTTTTCTACATAGTTTCCTAGTTTTTGTAAACACTTATCATATCGCACAACTAAATTTTGGAAACCTTCTTCATAAAAACTTGCCGCCTGCTGTGATAACCAAGAATTCACGGCCGTTTTCAATTCGTCGTCATCGTCATAACGGCTGCCGCCCAAGTGATGTTTCAGATGACGGAAGAGATGAAAGTCGCTCGGCGCAAGGTCAGGGCTGTAGGGTGGGTGGTCCAAAACTTCCCAGCCAAAAGAGTCCAATGCAGCTCGGGTCTGAGCGGCAGTGTGAGGCCGCTCGAGAGAGTTCAAAAGACTCGACAGTTCCTTGAATTTTCTGACACGTTATGACGAAAACGGTGACGATATGCTGAGTCGGATTGTAACTGGAGACGAAACGTGGATTTCGCATTTCACTCCCGAATCGAAACAACAAAGCATGGATTGGAGACACACGCACTCTCCCGTAAAGGTCAAAGCCAAAGGTCAAATCACAGCAGGCGGCAAGTTTTTATGAAGAAGGTTTCCAAAATTTAGTTGTGCGATATGATAAGTGTTTACAAAAACTTGGAAACTATGTAGAAAAATAGATAAAAGTATGTAGATTCCGAAAATGAAATTAGTTTTTGCAAATTTCCTTTTATTTTTTTTTTATTTTCAAACGGTACTTACTTTAAAAATACGCCTCGTATATTCATATACAAATATAGATACATACGGCCCTCAAGCCCACCCAAAATAAAAATTTGGCCCTTCATTAAGATAAGGTTGAAGAACACTCCTCTAGAGGCTTTACTAAGTAAAACAAGGAGTGAAGTGGTTTACCAATGCCTTCTTACTGAGTAGAAAAGTATGCTAATCAGCATGCCAGGCTCTCTAAAAAGCACATGCTTTCCACCCTGCAAATTACACGTTCACTTCATTCACCAAAAGTTCTGGGTTTATAATGAATTCATTAATTTCAGAGGAGATATCTGTGATTAGTGTCTTTTACACCCATATCTCTTCTGTTATTAAATAATTCAGTCATAAAATTAGGTGACCATATGATAAGAGAAAGAACTATTTTTTGTAACCCTGGAACTACCAGATCAAGTGCAAATAATTTAACACTCCATCTGCCTGTTATGGGTATGCTTATTTGTTGTTGTTGTTTAGGTCAACAGCCGAAAGGCTGGTTTGAACCTCTAGAGGTTTTACTAAGTAAAACGAGGAGTGAGGTGGTTTACAATTGCCACAACTCACTGGGTGGAAAAGTACGCTTATCAGCATACCAGGCCCTCTGAAAAGCACATATTTTCCACTCTGCAAATGACACCTTTACTTCATTCACCACAGGGTCTGGCTGTATAATGAAATCCATTACTTTCAGAGGAGATAACTCTTATTAGTGTCTTTTACACCTCTACCTCTTCTGTTCTTAAATGATTCAGTCATTTAATTGGCTGACCATGTGATAAGAAACGGAACTATTTATTTTAGCCCTGCAACAAACAGATTGAGTGACAATAATTTTTCACTCCACCTGTCTGTTATGGGCAGCTTATTAGTTATGTAATCATATTAGCCGGATTTTACTAAATTTTACTAAAGTTAAAAGTCAGTAGATGTGGTAGAAATCACACCTAATGATAGTCTCTATTTGAAATAGTTTTATGGAAGATTTATTTATTGTAGCCATACACAACTAAAATGATCGGTAGAGGAGTTTGCAAGGAAGATAGTTGAATGTGCCTCAGGTATCATAACTCGCTCAACTACCACTGCTAACTGTATATAATATACCTACAATAGTATTCAGGACCACCTGTAGTTTTAAACAACGAAATCTATGCTTACTTGATTTATTACTTTAACCGAAATGATACGAATATTATTCTTATTATATTTTATATTGATATCGGCACTTGAATGTGTTTATATGTTTCTCGTAAAGCTTGTCTGGTGGCTCGTGGCGCTCCTCTGCATAAACTAGAAATATTTTTTCATTAGGAAGGTTTTCGGAGACGAAGATTCCTGGTTCAAATACTAGTAAAGGTAGTTCTTTTATACGGATTTGAATACTAGACAGTGGTTACCGGTGTACTTTGATGGTTGGGGTTCAATTAACTATACTCTCTCAGGAATGGTCGACCTGAGTCTGTACAAGACTACACAGTCTCATTTACACGTAATACATATCATCCTCATCTCTCATTGGGTCATGGGGTTGCTTATTGTTCAGAATTGAACAGATTGCAACGTACACATATTAGGAATTAAAATTAGGAAACTAATCCACCGGGTTGGTCTAGAGGTAAAGTCGTCGCCAAAATCAGCTGTTTAACAGCTGATTTTAGGAGACGAAGGTTCCTGGTTCAAATCCTAGTAAAGGTAGTTACTTTTATAAGGATTTAAATACTAGATAGTGGTTACCGGTGTACTTTGTTGGTTGGGGTTTAATTAAATATACTCTTTTAGGAATGGTCGGCCTGGGTCTGTACAAGACTACAACTCATTTACACGTCATACACATCATCCTCATCTCTTAGGGTCATGGGGTTGCTTATTGTTCTAAATTTAACAGATTGCAACGTACACAAATTAGGAGTAAAAAAAAAATTAGGAAGCTAAACTTCTAGAAACAGGTCAGTATTGTGGAAAAAATTCCCTTACGTATAAATTGTATATTTTTCGACACATTGAAGGATCAAAGAACGCCATAAAAATAAAAATGGTTTTGCTTTTGTAAACCACCTAACAATTGTTTTTATGAACAGCGAAAATTAATAAAACAATTCAATAAAATTTAAAGAACAAGCAAAAAAAAAAACGAGACAAATATCCTTCGAAGAACTAAATACATAGAACATCAAAACAACCTCGCGTCTTTTGAAGAAGCAATATGAAAAAATCATTCGGAAAATTGATAATGTCAAATACGTAAGGAGATTGCTTATAACTGGCAGGTGGATTGTTACATTATTTGCACTCGATCTGTTAGTTCCAGGGCAACAAAAAATAGTTGTGTTTCTTATCACATGGTCATCCAATTATATTATTGAAACATTTAACAACAGAAGAGGTACAGGCGTAAAAGACACTAGTCAAGAGTTATCTCCTCTGAGAGTAATGAATTTCATTATACAGCCAGACTCTGTGGTAAAGTGACGGTGTCATTTGCAGGGTGGAAAGTACATGTTTTTCAGAGGGCCTTGCATGCTGTCAAGCATACTCTTTCAATCAGTGAGGAGAGCTTGGTAAACCACCTCACTCCTCGTCTTACTTAATAAAGCATCTAGAGGTTTTTCCGGCCGCATTGACGTAGTTGGTAACGTGTTCGCCTCTCATCATGCGGTCCTGAGTTTGAATCCCATTCAGGCACGGCATTTTTTCATACGTTATAAAAAATTATTTCATCCCTCACCGTCTGCACTAGCTGTAATTGCAGAACAGTCGGACGTTAAAAAAAAAAATCTGGAGTGAAACATTCACACAACTTTCTCTTGACAATGCAAACAATGGAAAATTTAATCTAAGTCTAATCGTAAGCAAACTCCGGAAAAATTGCAGAAATGTCCTGAACTTATCAACCTAAAATTACCACCTGTTTGGACCATTAAAAAAATGCTCTTAGAGGTCAACATTTTAATGAATTTGCATTTGAAGCTTTCGTGCACAATTGGCTCATGATGGAACCACCTTCATTTTACGACGACGGGATAAAAAAAATTACCCATCCATTGGGAAAAATGTGTCAAAAAATTATGCAGAAAAATAATTATACGTCTTTATATTCTATCATGTCCCAATAACTTTTACAACAATAATTCCGGTTTATATTAATTGATTCACCCTCGTAAAAATAATGTGTATTTATGTATGCACAATAAGTCATAAGTTAGAAGCAGTAAAATACATACCTACGCCACTGTCTTAAATTAACCAAAATTGTTTACCGATTTAAATAAGAAAATTCGGAAAATCTGTTACACAACATTTTGGTTGGAGGCTATAAAAATTATCAATAAAACAACTCACAATTTTCCTACTATCTTGGTCTGAATTACTGCAACACTACATTATTCTTTTATGATGGCCCTGTATTATGTAACACCGTTTAGCCAATGTAACTCAGGAAACTCCAAAATTTTTAACTAACATTCTACTGCTGTATATTTTTATCAGGGATATATATAGTCGCTCCCAGTATACCCATATAGTTCTCACGCACACGCGCGTGCACAAACAAGGTTATTCTTTTATAAAATTTATTTTTCCATCCTTTTAATCAGTAATCTTTTCTGACAAGGTTTAAAAACCATTCATTCAATATCTCTGTTGCATTTTGTTTTGTTTTCTCTCTTCTTTTAAAAGCGTTTAAAACAGTTAAGTAGCATTTGATTTATATTAACTATAATCGATTAACCTGTACACTTCAAGGCATTATATCATATCATATAAATTATTTTAATTTTATTTTTATTTCTTTTATATACCTACACCAAGGAAGTATCTTTTAATAAATTATTTTTTACATTGTAAATTTTTTTGTAGTTCACTACGTTTGTTGAATAATAATTTATTATTTGCATTATTCTTCTTGTTTTATTTATTTTTTTAATTCAGTTTCCCAAATATTAATTGACGTGATACGTGAGTACCATTGTAATTTTCTTGTTTATGTGAGGTCCAGGATGGACGTTTGTAAGCTTATGTTATTCCTCGCGAAGAAAAAATATTATTTCAAAAATGTACAAAGATGTACAGCTCTTTAAATAATGTGTGTGTGTGTGTGTGTGTGTGCGTGTACGCGCGCGCGCGTGTGTGTGTGAACAGAATATCTCAAGAACGGAACAATGTACGAACTTGAAACTTAAGTTAGATATACCACTAGAGGACCCGACACGAACATTTTCATCAACATCGGTCAGCCGGAAGGAATAGTTTATTCGTATCATTTATCTTTTTTTGCGAATTTCTCAAAAATGGCTTCTACGATTTTTTTAAAAATCGCCTCATTTACTAAATTTTTTATGCTTTACAAGATGCTGAAATTCTTAGAGGCAATTTTCACGTAATTTTTTTTTTTAAGATTGTGGCTTTAATACGCATTTCAGAGCAAAAAAGTATATAATAAAAGTTTAGAGAATTTAAAATCCTACAACTTTTATTTCAACATTTCTTTGTATAACGCTTACGTTAGCGGTAATTAGCATTTTTCGGTGTTTTTTGTCTCACTAAAACGTGTAAAAACTCAATTTTTTAAGGTTTCAGCCTGAATATCCATTTTACGACAGAAACAGAACATAATCAAATATTAATAATTAATTAATATTATAATAAAAAATTATAAAAATCTGGTGTGAAACACTCACACAACTTTCTCTTGCCAATGCAAATAATTAATAATAAACCTAACATTATTGATAAAATATTAGAAATAAACAAAAACTAACCTCAAAAACATAACCTTCTTTTAATCATGAGTGAATGACGCAAAATGAAAATCGAACTCAATTTGGCTTAAAAAAACGGAAAATCACACTTACACGCTAAACTAGGCTCTGTAGTGAAAAATGCTTTAAATAAAAGTTGTAGATCTTTTAATTTTCTATAAATTTTATTATATACACTTTTGTCGCAAAGTGCATACTAAGACCGAAATTTAAAAAAAATCGATTTTTCACACGTTTTCGTGAGAAAAAACAGAAAATCGCTTATTACCGCTAAACTAATCGTTATACAAAAAAATGCTTGAAATAAAAGTTGAGGTTTTTAAATTCTCTACAACTTTTATTATATACATTTTTGCTCTAAAATTAATATTAAAGCCGTAATCTTAAAAAAAAAACTCTTTTTTACGTAAAAACACCCTCACGAAGAATTTCAGCAAACATGGCGCCTACCCTATCTTGTAGAGAATAAAAAATTGAGTAAATAAGGCGATTTTTAAAAAAAATCGTAGGACCAGTTTTTGAGAAAATCGCAAAAAAGTGAAAAATTATACGAATAAACTACTACTTCCGGTTGACCGATTTTGATGAAAATGTTCGTGTCGGGTCCCGGTAGTGGTATGTAACTTAAGTTTCTAGTTTCAAGTTCGTACAATGTTCTGTTCTTGAGATATTTTGTACACACACACACACGCACGCGCACACACGCACGCACACACACACACACACAGACCAATCGCTGAAAACATGTTTTTTGGGTTCAGGGGGTCTGAAAACGTATAGATCCGGTGAAAACTCGATTTCGAAAAATCGACATGAAAACAATACTTTCCTTCCTATATATTCATATAGGCAAGAGAAAGTAAAAATAAAAAAATAATAATTAAATAATTGTATAATTAATTTTTTTTTGAATAAATTATTTATTATAATTTGTAGTACAACTACATTTATAAGAAATTGAAAGATCTACAACTTTTATTTTGAGAATTTTCTCTACAGAGCTTAGTTTAGCGTGAAAGAGCAATTTTGCGTATTTTTAATCCAAGCTGAGATTAATTTTCATTCGTGCGTCTTTCTCTCATGATTAAAATTAGATTATGTTAATTGAGGTTAGTTTTTTTTGTTTATTTCTAATGCTTTATTACTAATGTTATGTTATATCGTTAATTATTTGCACTGGCAAAAGAAAGTTGTGTGAGTATTTCACACCAGATTTTATTTTTAGTCCTGGAATTACCAGGCCGAGTGCAAATAATAATTTCACACTCCACCTGTCTGTTATGGACAGAATTTGAGATTGTAGTTATAAAATATGTATGTTTTTTCTGTTTTGCTGTATGGAGTGGAGTCCTGGACTCTAACAAAAGAAACAACCAACCGACTAGCAGCCTTCGAACTCTGGCTATACAGAAGGATTCTGAAAATACCATGGACCCATAAAGTGACCAACGTTGAAGTTCTGCAAAGAATGAAGAAAACCACAGAACTTGTTAATATTGTGAAAGCAAGGAAGCTGCAATATTTGGGTCATATCATGAGGAATTCGCAACGTTATGAACTGTTACAACGCATCCTGCAGGGAAAGATAGATAGCAAGAGGAACCACGGTAGGAGAAGAATATCCTGGCTTGGGAACTTGCGATGCGAACCTGGTTTGGTAGGAGCTCCATGCAATTGTTCCGGTTGGTAGCGGACACTAAGTCAGCCATGATAGCCATGATGGTCGCCCACATCCGTAGCGGATAGGCACTCAAAGAAGAAGTTATAAAATACATTTTGAGTAATAAAATAAATAAAACCGAACTTACATATTTATTATCTCGAAGATAAATTTATTTAAAATTTACATAAAATGAAAAGTTTCTTATGTAATTTGAGCGAACATTTTGTTTAGTCACGAACAAACTATCAAAAAATGAAAGCGATAGAGTAAACAATTTTCAATTCACGATTTCAATTTTACGCCAATTTAATAATAATTTTATTAATGTAATAAGTTATAGTAATGTACGATGAATAAAATTATTTAAACTTGGTTAGAAATTTATTATTCAATCATTATCATTCGAATACAACAAAAAATCTGGTGTGAAACACTCACACAACTTTATCTTGCCAATGCAAATAATGAACAAAAAACCTAACATTAGTAATAAAACATTAGAAATAAACAAAAAACTAACCTCAATAAATATAACCTTTTTTTAATCATGAGTGAAAGACGCAAAATGAAAATCTACCTCAATTTGGCTTAAAAATACGGAAAATCACTCTTTCACGCTAAACTAGACTCT
Organism: Catonia carolina; assembly: GCA_035578175.1. Taxonomy (NCBI): domain Eukaryota; kingdom Metazoa; phylum Arthropoda; class Insecta; order Hemiptera; family Achilidae; genus Catonia; species Catonia carolina. Next base: position 3,854,538 of record JAQMRL010000006.1, on the reverse strand, counting down.
GTAGAGAAAAATGATCTAAATAAAAGTTATAGATCATTTAATTTTCTATAAATTTGGTTATATACACTTTTGTCGTAAAATGCGTACTAAGGCCGAAATGTTAAAAAAATCAATTTCTCACGTTTTCGTAAGAAAAAACAGAAAATCGCTAATTACCGCTAAACTAAGTGTTATACCAAAAAATGTTCGAAATAGAAATAAAAGTTGTAGAATTTTAAGTTCTCTACAACTTTTTATATATAAATTTTTGTGCTTAATTGCATATTAAAGCCGTAATCTTAAAAAAAACACCCTCACCAAGAATTTCAGCAAACATGACGCCTACCCTAAAATGTAGAGCATAAAAAACTTAGTAAACCAGGCGATTTAAAAAAAAAATTGTAGGATCAGTTTTTGAGAAAATCGCAAAAAATGTGAAAAATTACACGAATAAACTACTACTTCCGGTTGACTGATTTTGATAAAAATGTTCGTGTCGGGTCCGGGAGTGGTATGTACCTTAAGTTTTAAGTTTCAAGTTCGTACGATGTTCTGTTCCTGAGATATTCTGTTCACACACAGACCAATCGCTAAACACATGTGTTTTGGGTTCAGGAGTTGTGAAAACGTGTAGATCCGGTAAAAAGTCGATTTCGAAAATTCGGCATGAAAACAATACTTTACGCCAATTTAATAATTTTATTAATGTAATAAGTTATAGTAATGTTCGATGAATACAATTACTTAAACTTGGTTAGAAATTTATTATTCAATCATCAACATTCGAATACAACAAATACATTGGTGTATTCTGATTGGGTAAGGTTTACTTTTTTGGGTAAATCAGTCATATATTCGACTAAATTTGTCATCTACATTTTTCTTCTCGTATAGAGCACATGTTAAACCAAGTGAGGTGACATCATACGTTTCTAAAAGATTTTTTGGAGTCCTCAGTCATTCTCAGCATTTCTTTCAAGCTAAGATTTTCTCATATCTTCTGTCAACCCGATGTTCTGTTTTTGCTCTTCATGGAAGCCCACAGGCAGGTGGATAGGTAAATTATTTGCATCCGATCTGCTAGTTCCAGGGCTACAAAAAATAGTTCTCTCTCTCTCTCTTATCACATGGTTATCCAATTATATGACTGAAATATTTAAGTATAGAAGAGGTAAAGGTGTAAAAGACACTTGTCACAGTTATCTTCTCTCAGAGTAAGGAATTTCATTATGCAGGCACACCCTGTGTTGAGTGACGTGACGTTGTCATTTGCAGGGTGGAAAGTTCAGAAGGCCTGGTATGCTGATAAGAATACTTTTCCACTTAGTGAGGAAGGCAATGGTAAACCACCAAACTCCTTTAAGGTTTACTTAGTAAAGCTTCTAGAGCTTCAAAGGACCGTTGGCGTAGTGGTTAGCGCAACTGGCTTTTACGACGGGGTCCGGGGTTCGATTCCCGGTCAGGTCTGGCATTTCTTTATCACTCATCTTCATGAATCATCCTTCTCACCGTCTGTATTACCAGCAATTGCAAAACAGTCAGATATAAAACTAAACAAAGAAAAAGATCTAGAGGTTCAAACCAGCCCTTCGGCTGATGACTTTTAACAACAACAACTTCATAAACGGCAAGAGAAAGTAAAGAGAAACATGTACAAATTTTTTACTCGAAGGGCTTCCTTGAAAAATAAAAGCTGAATTCAAAATGGACAAACGAATAAAAGAAAAAGTCCATTGAAAGAACGATGTATAAGTGCACTGAAAAGAAAGCTACCAGAATTGTATGTAATTATTTAACTCGGTCAAAAATAACCCTAAACGAAAACAAAATTCAAACCACTCGCATAGCAAACAAACTTTAAAAAGAAAAATCTGGTGTGAAACACTCACACAACTTTCTCTTGCCAATGCAAATAATTAACAATAAACCTAACATTAGTAATAAAACATTAGAAATAAACACACAAACTAACCTCAAAAAACATTAGTGAAATACACAAAATTAAAATCGACCTCAGTTTGGCTTAAAAATACGGAAAATCACTCTTTCACGCTAAACTAGGCTCTGTAGAGAAAAATGTTCTAAATAAAAGTTGTAGATCTTTTAATTTTCTATAATTTCAATTATATACACTTTTATTATAAAATGCATACTAAGGCCGAAATCTTAAAAAAAATCGATTTTTCTCACGTTTTCGTGAGAAAAAAACAGAAAATTGCTAATTACTGCTAAACTACGCGTTATACAAAAAAATGTTTGAAATAAAAGTTGTAGATTTTTAAATTCTCTACAACTTTTATTATATACATTTTTGCTCTTAATTGCATATTAAAGCCGTAATCTTAAAAAAACTATGTTTTGACGTAAAAACAGCCTCACCCAGAATTTCAGCAAACATGACGCCTACCCTATCTTGTAGAGAATAAAAAATTGAGTAAACCAAGCGATTTTAAAAAAAAATCGTAGGACCAGTTTTTGAGAAAATCGCAAAAAGGTGAAAAATTACACGAATAAACTAGTACTTCCGGTTGACCGATTTTGATGAAAATGTTCGTGTCGGGTCCGGTAGTGGTATGTAACTTAAGTTTCAAGTTTCAAGTTCGTACGATGTTCCGTTCTTGAGATATTTTGTATACACACAGACCAATCGCTAAAAACATGTTTTTTGGGTTCAGGGGGTTTGAAAACGTATAGATCCGGTGAAAACTCGGTTTCGAAAAATCGACATGAAAACAATACTTTCCTTCCTATATATTCATATAGGCAAGAGAAAGTAAAAAGTCCATTGAAAGAACGATGTATAAGTGCACTGAAAAGAAAGCTACCAGAATTGTATGTAATTATTTAACTCGGTCAAAAATAACCCTAAACGAAAAACAAAATTCAAACCACACGCATAGCAAACAAACTTTAAAAAGAATAAACAATTTATAATTTTGAAATTAATCAGAATCAATCGGAAAAGGAAAATAACAATAATTTTCATATCTTTTATAATTTTTTCTTTCCAAACATTAAAAACAAAACCATTCTAAACGATGAATAATGTTGTATAAATTGAAGACCACCCAATCGAATACAGAAAAAGATTAACTGTTATAATATGATTCGATATTGTTAAGTCTAACTTCATTTTTCTGCTAACTAAAAATATAAAGCAAAAATACAGGTTGCCCAAAAAGTATGTTGATATCTTAATAAAATGTGGTTCGCACGAATATAAAATTAAAAAAAAAACAATTTTTACTTTCTCTTACCTATATGAATATATAGGAAGGAAAGTATTGTTTTCATGTCGATTTTAACAAATCCGCTCTTCACCGGATCTACACGTTTTCAGACCCCGTGAACCCAAAAAACATGTTTTTAGCGATTGGTCTGTGTTTGAACAGAATATCTCAAGAACGGAACATCGTACGAACTTGAAACTTGAAACTTAAGTTACATACCACTACCGGACCCGACACGAACATTTTCATCAAAATCGGTCAACTGGAAGTAGTAGTGTCTTTGTATAATTTTTCACTTCTTTGCGATTTTTTTAAAAATCGCCTGGTTTACTCAATTTTTATTCTCTACAAGATAGGGTAGGCGCCATGTTTGGTGAAATTCTTGGTCAGGCTCAGCTGGTGAGGAATCAGTCGTTTTCAAAGGCAGCTCAACTTTATGTAAAATATAATTTAACCTAAGACACAGAAATTTTTAAGGTAGCTATGAAATTTATCAGGCTGGGATCTTAATGTTTCATACAACGTAGCAAACTCACCAAATTTCTCTCTTTCTTTCAATATTGAAATTGGACCGCTTTTAACATTAAATAAGTCTAATTTCAGATAATAGCTTTCTTCCAAGACCATGTCGAATAATTGTTGTTGTTTAGGTCATCAGCCAAAAGGCTGGTTTGAACCTGTAGAAGTTTTACTAAGTAAAACGAGGAGTGAGGTGGTTTACCATTGCCTTCCTCAAAGAGTGGAAAAGTACGCTTATCAGCATGCCGGGCCCTCTGAAAAGCACATACTTTCCTCTCTACAAATGACACTTTCACTTCATTTACCACAGGGTCCGGCTGTATAATAAAATTCATTACTTTCAGAGGAGATAACTCTGATTAGTGTCTTTTACACTTCTACCTCTTCTGTTCTTAAATGATTCAGTCATTTAATTGACTGACCATGTGATAAGAAACAGAACTATTTATTTTAGCCCTGCAACAAACAGATTGAGAGAAAATAATTTGACACTCAACCTGTCCGTTATGGGCAGATGTCGAATAATAACGACTCGAATTTAGCAATTTTATAGAAATCATAAGATGATATGGAAAAATAGCCTGAAATTCTGGCACCGATTCGCGTAATTGTTGCAATTGCGCGCGGTTGACTGTGGAGATGTGATGCACTCCCCCCTCCATAACCCTCCTCCGCTCCACTCAAGGCCGAGTTACAAGTATATTCCTTATATGAATTCACATGAATGACTTAACCGGTCATTAACGACTACGTTAGATTTTAAAAATAGCTAATAATTTTTAGGGCTTAGCTGTGAATCGAATCTGGGATCATTCGGTTTGTAAGCTAGCGGGTTAACCAGTACACCGCAGAGGCTATCCTTAAAAAATATATTTTCATATAAATTTACATTATATTTATTTTAAGAAAAATAAATATAATATAGGTCTACCAATATATTTTTTAAAGACTACCTATTTTTTCTTTCTTAAAACACTATGTTTGAGGTGTAGCATTATACTGGAGTGAAACGTGGGTAACAGGGGCTGTAGAAAGGAATAGTATAGAAGCTTATGATATGTGATGTTATAGAAGAATGTTAAAGATTAGGTGGGTGGACAAAATAAGTAATTTAGAGGTTCTTAGACGAGTGGATGAAAAATGAAACATCTTACTAGAAGATGGGATAGACTAGTAGGGTATATCTTAAGACATCCAAGGGTAATTAGTAAGGGAGTGAATTGTATGGGGAGGCAAAAGTTCAAACATTAAAAGAAAATTACAAAAGATGTAGGGTGGTGCAGGTATATAGGTATGAAACGAATTGCGTAAGATAGAACAGCTTCGAGAACTGCATCAAACCAGTCAAGAGACTGATGACATAAATCAACTTTTTTTTTTATACAGCTAATATACAGCCTGTTTGTATGTATGCCTGCCAAATCAACGGAATGCTAAGACATTTGTAATTTCAAAAATCCAAAAATTTCAGTCAAACGTCTTACGACAAATTACTAATGCTCCTTTTTAATTTACCAATGACTCTTTACACAATTACCTCAAAATTTTTTACATAATCAACTTATTTCGTAAAATTTACACAAGATTCCGTAAGAAATTATCACATTAAAGAGACGAACTTGTACGCAACGTATACCTATCATACCTTCCCGGAAATCATCGCAGACGTCTACGCCGACGATGGAGTAGGGATATAATTTTGTAAAAATTAATTTCCGATTGTACATACAATTATTGTGTAAACGGTTCACAAAAAATTTCCAGCTTGGACCCACTCTTGACGGAATGATCTCCTCTAAGACTTAAAGCACATTTTATCTCATTTCATTAACATCTCATTCGCCATTTTTTTCCGTTCTCTTGCCTATATGAATATACTGAATAGGAAGGAAAGTATTGTTTTCATGGCGATTTTAACAGAACCACTCTTCACCGGATCTACACGTAAACAGGCCCCCTCAACCCAAAAAACATGTTTTTAGTGATTGGTCTGTGTGTGTGTGTGTGTGTGTGTGTGTGTGTGTGTGTGTGTGTGTGTGTGTGTGTGTGTGTGTGTGTGTGTGTGTGAACAGAATATCTCAAGAACGGAAAATTGTACGAACTTGAAACTTAAAACTTAAGTTTAATACCACTACCGGACCCGACACGAACATTTTCATCAAAATTGGTCAACCGGAAGTAGTAGTTTATTCGTGCAATTTTTCACTTTTTTGCGATTTTCTCAAAAACTGGTCCTACGATTTTTTTTAAAATCGCCTCATTTACTAAACTTTTTATGCTCTACAAGATAGAATAGGTGCCGTTTGCTGAAATTCTTGGTGAGGCTGTTTTCACGTAAAACAATTGTTTTTTTAAGATTGCGGCTTTAATATGCATTTTAGCGCAAAAATTTATATAAAAGTTGTAGACAATTTAAAATTCTACAACTTTTATTTGAAATAATCTTTGTGTACCGCTTAGTTTAGCGGTAATTAGCGATTTTCTGTTTTTTCTCACGAAAACGTGTGAAAAATCGATTTTTTTTAAGATTTCGGCCTTAGTATGCATTTTACGACAAAAGTGTATACAATAAAATTTATAGCAAATTGAAAGATCTACAACTTTTATTTAAAACATTTTTCCTTACAGAGCCTAATTCAGCGTGAAAGAGTGATTTTCTGTACATTTAAGCAAAATTGATGCTGATTTTCCTTTTGTGTCTTTCACTCATGATTAAAATAAGGTTATGTTTTTTTGAGGTTAGTTTTTTGTTTATTTCTAATGTTTTATTACTAATGTTAGGTTATATTGGTCATTATTTGCATTGGCAAGAAAAAGTTGTGTGAGTTTTTCACACCAGATTTTTTTATAAACTGTTATAAATTTTCCTAAAAAAGTAAACCATAAAATTTCCAATGAACTGTTCAACTTTATTGTGATTTTTTCTACCACCCTGTATAATAATGATTTATATATAAAGAAGTAAACGGACATGAAATTAAGGAAGCATGGCTATGAATGAATGACGGGATAATAATAGTATTTACCCTATAACTCGATTCCGTACAAATTACTAATCGATTTGCATGCAAGCGATAGTGATCTTTAATCGAAATTATCCATCTATCGATTTTTTTTCTCTTTAAACGATAACCACAGACACCCTGTTTATAATTGACTATTTTACACTATTACTAACAAAATATAGAAATTGTGTGTGTGTGTGTGTGTGTGTGTGTGTGTGTGTGTGTGTGTTTGTGAATTTGTGTGCACGATTAAAACAAATAAGTGTATTTTAATGGAAAACAAGACCGAATAAAATTATTCTTTAATCTTTACATAAATCTTTAATTTAAAAAAGTAAATTTAAGTTAATAATATTTTTATTTTAGGCCGTCGAACCAGCTCAGTCAGTTAGTTGGTAGAAAGTTGTAATTAATTGTTAAGTAACACTGGTTGGGCAAGCGACTTTGTTTGGAGACCAGCTAACAACCATTCGTGAAAAAAATTTACTGTGGGTCTTTTTTCAAGAGTTCATGATGAATCACGTCAAAAATACAGCGAAAGGCAGTATTTAAATTGGTTTGGTTGTCAATAAAGTACAGTTATAGGCAAAAAAAGGTAAACAAGTCAACCCTTAATAGTGCAGTACTACATGGGAAAAATATACATGCTGTAAAATGTTAAATTTTGTTTTATAGGGATTTGAATTATGTATTTCTAGTACCAGAAAATTAAGATACTCATTTTTCTTATGTTACGCTGTGGTAAGTATACTTACCAAGGAACGTTTATTGAAATGGGAATCACATAATGTTTAGTGATTGAAATGCTTACTAAAACAACTTGTAATCTTATGTAGCAGAAAAATGTGTAGGATAATTTATCTCAACTTTATATTATGCTTGTTTTCCCGTAAAAACCTCGAATTTTCTAAGTATTGTACAAAAGTAACAATAAAACAACATGGTTGTGTACAGTAGTATGAATCCTTACCACATTAGTGTAAATCATGAAGCAAATGGTCACTGCCCACTAATTTCAAAATGGGATAGCCTACTTACCAGAAAACATGTATAAAACCATAAAATGCCAATAAGGTTCAACTGTATAGCTTATTCTTTTACAAAAATCGACCTTATTGCCAGTGGTAGATATACTTACCACAGACCTACAAAGGGTTGTTAATATTCTCAAGCCACATCATATATAACGCCACATCAGATTTCTGCATAGAAAGTTAATCCTTAAGGGTGGTAACAAGTGGTTGTTGTTCTTTAGGTCATAGTAGAAAGGGTGGTTTGTACCACCCATTCTACTATTCATTTCATTACATAGCCAGACCCTGTGCTGAATGAAATGAAGGTGTCATTTGCAGGGTAGAAGGTAAATGCTTTTTAATGGCCTGGAATGCTGATAAGCAAACTTTTCCGCTCAATGAGGAAAGGAATGGTAAACCACCTGACTCCTCGTTTTACTTAGTAAAGCTTCTAGAGGTTCAAAACAAACAGTCTTTCAGCTGTTGACCTAAACACATTGTACTTGATACTAGACGTTTATTTATTCAAGAGTCACTTTTCAGAGTAATACATTTTACACTTAATATAATTTCAGCAAAATGGATTTTTTTAATGTGTTAAAAATTATAGCTCATAACAGGGAATCAAACTAAAGTAGTAAAAACAATCTACCACAGCTCCACCGATGCGGTAACATTGCAAGACAATTATTTTTATTAATTGAGTTCAAGCTGTTCTCAATATGTGACTCAAAACTTGTTATCCCACAGAATATAAGACTAGATAAATTAAAGAATTTACAAGCATTCATAAATTGAATTAATTAATGCGGATAAATTGAATTAATATAATTTTCTTATTAATTTATAATCAGCTGTTTAAAGTAAGACGTTATCTTATTCTAGTATTCAACAAATAAAGTATGTTCGTATTATTATGTATTTATCTGAACACTGGTACTGGGTGACTCAAAATTCTTTTCACTTGTAAATTTTATGTCTCCGGGTTGGTCTAGAGGTAAAGTCGTCGCCACAAGCCAGCTGTTTAACAGCTGATTTTCAAAATCGACGGTTCCTCATCTAAATCCTAATAAATTTAAACCAATTTAATTTAGACCAATCGCTAAAAACATTTTTTGGGTTCAGAAGGGTCTGAAAACGTGTAGATCCGGTGAAAACTCGATTTTGAATAATCGACATGAAAACAATGCTTTCCTTCCTTTATATTCATATAGGCAAGAGAAAGTAATATTTATGTATTAATATTTACAAGAGAAAGTCGTGTAAGTGTTCCACACCAGATTTTTACGTGTATAAAGTCTTTAAATAAGAACGAAGTAGCCAACTTGTATACGTAAGAAATCAAAGTAAGGGAATTGGCTAAGTTATTTGCAATTACGATAAAATGTTATTCTGAACATTATAACGTTACTCTGTACAGAAAAATGCTTTTTATAAAATTTGTAGATCTTTTAATTTCCTATAAATTTTATTATATACACTTTTGTCGTAAAATCCATACTAAGGCCGAAATCTTTAAAAAATCGATTTTTCACAAGTTTTCGTAAGAAAAAAATCAGAAAATCGCTAATTACCGCTAAACTAAACGTTATACAAAAAATCTTTGAAATAAAAGTTGCAGGATTCTAAATTCTCTACATTTTTTGTATAAATTTATACGCTGAAATGCATATTAAAGCCGTAATCTTAAAAAACAAAGTTTTTGCGTAAAACAGCCTTACCAAAAATTTCAGCAAACATAGCGCCTACCCTATCTTGTAGAGCATAAAAAATTCAATAAATGAAGCGATTTTTTAAAAATATCATAGGACCAGTTTTTGAGAAAATCACAAAAAAGTGAAAAATTACACGAATAAACTACTACTTTCGGTTGACAGATTTTGATGAAAATGTTCGTGTCGGGTCCGGTATTGGTATGTAAATAAAGTTTTAAGTTTCAAGTTCGTACAAATGTTCCGTTCTTAAGATATTCTGTTACCACACGCACACACACGCACGCACGCACGCACGCACACACACACGCGCGCGCGCGCACACACACACACACACACACACACACACACAGAGACCAATCGCTAAAAACATGTTTTTTTGGTTCAAGGGGTCTGAAAACGTGTAGATCCGGTATAAATTCGATTTTGAATAGTAGACATGAAAACAATACTTTCCTTCCTTTATATATTCATATAGGCAAGAGAAAGTAATATTATGTATTAATATTTGCAAGAGAAAGTCGTGTGAGTGTTCCACACTAGATTTTTACGTGTATCAAGTCTTTAAATAAGAACGAAGAACGAAGTAGCCAACTTGTATACGTGAGAAATCAAAGTAAGGGAATAGGCTAAGTTGTTTGGAATTACGATAAAATGTTATTTTGAACTTGTATATTAATGTTTGTAGTTGTGATATGGAAACATATTTATGTTCACATTTAATTTATATAAACAGTACGATAAATACAGAATTATCACCGCATAAATATATAGAGTTACAACTGGTCCATATTTCATACTTTATGCGCCATTATATGGTATGCCATCCTTAAATTATTTGTAATTTAATAACCACTAAAGATATGTTCACCTTTTTCACAACTGGCTATTTCTTCTCGTTGGAGAAATTCCAGTTCAATTAATCTTATACTTACCTACTGGGTAGTCCGTAAATTTCTTAATACCGCTTTTAAATGATATTATAAGAAATATCCAGAAAATAACCTCCGTTTTAAAATAAAAAGTAAACGAGTGAAGAAACAAAAACTTTATTATATAAATATTAAAACTACAGTTTTTCTCTATTTTTCGACATAGTTGCCAAACAGATTCAAGCACTTGTTGTACCTTGGAACAGTCTTTTAAATACCCTCTGCATAAAAATCTGCTGCCTGTTAATGTAGCCAACCATTCACGGCGTTTTGAAGTTCTTCGTCATTGGCGAACCGCTGAGATGCAAGCCACCGCTTCATGTTCGGGAACAGGTGAAAATCACTAGAAGCCAAGTCCGGGGTGTATGGGGATGATCGAAAACGTCCCATTTAAACTTGGTCAAAAGTTCTTTGTTCTTCGAGCTGTATGAGGGCGAGAAAACAAATGAACTTTTGGCCAAGTTTAAATGGGACATTTTCGATCATCCCCCATACAGCCCGGAATTGGCTCCCAGTGACTTTCACCTGTTCCCGAACATGAAGCGGTGACTTGAATCTCAGCGGTTCGTCAATGACGAAGAGCTTCAAAACAGATTTTTATGCAGAGGGTATTTCAAACACTGTTCCAAGGTACGACAAGTGCTTGAATCTGTTTGGCGACTATGTCGAAAAATAGAGAAAAACTGTAGTTTTAATATGTATATAATAAAGTTTTTGTATCTTCACTCGTTTAGTTTTTAACTCAAAACGGAAGTTATTTTCTGGATAACTCTCGTACCATGAGATATACATGATTTTACATATCATGAGTGAAAGACGCTAAATGAAAATCAACCTCAGTTTGGCTTAAAAATACGGAAAATCACTCTTTCACGCTAAATAAACTAGGCTCTGTAGTGAAAAATCCTCTAAATAAAAGTTGTAGATCTGTTCATTTTCTATAAATTTTATTATATACACTTTTGTCGTAAAATGCATACTAAGGCGAAATCTAAAAAAAATAGATTTTTCACACGTTCTCGTGAGTAAAAAACAGAAAATCACTAATTACCGCTAAACTAAGCGTTATACAAAAAAATATTTGAAATAAAAGTTGTAGAATTTTAAATTGTCTACAACTTCAACTGTATACATTTTTGCGGTAAAATGCATAATAAAGCCGCCATCTTAAAAAAAAACAATTTTTTTTACGTGAAAACCGCCTCACCAAGAATTTCAACAAACATGGCGCCTACCTTATCTTGTAAAGCATAAAAAATTAAGTAAACGAGGCGATTTAAAAAAATCGTAGGACCAGTTTTTGAAAAAATTGCCAAAAAGTGAAAAATTACACGAATGAACTACTACTTTCGGTTGACCGATTTTGTTGAAAATGTTCGTGTCGGGTCCGGTAATGGTATGTAACTTAAGTTTCAAGTTCGTGCAATGTTCCGTTCTTGAGCTATTCTGTTCACACACACACACACAGACACATACAAACACACACACGCACACACACACACACACACACACACACACACACAAACACACACACACACACACATATACACACACACGCACATACACACACACACACACACACACACACACACACACACACACACACCAATCGCTAAAAACATGTTTTTTGGGTTCAGGGGGTCTGAAAATGTATAGATCCGGTGAAAACTCGATTTCGAAAAATCGATATGAAAACAATACTTTCCTTCCTATATATTCAAATAGGCAAGAGAAAGTAAAAATGTTATTTGAAAAAAAACATAATGTAATGTCTTGCTCAAAACGGACAGGTGGAGTGTCAAATTATTTACACTCAATCTGTTCGTGGCAGGGCTAAACTAAATAGTTCTGTTTCTTATCACAAGGTCAGCCAATTAAATAACTAAATCATTTAAGAACAGAAGAGGTAGAGGTGTAAAAGACACTAATCAGAATTATATCGAGTGAAAGTAATGAATTTCATTATACAGCTAGACCCTATGGTGAATGAAGTGAAGGTGTCATTTGCAGAGTGAAGAAAATGCGCTTTTCAGAGGGCCTTGCATGTTGATAAGCATACGTTTCCACTCAGTGAGTTGTGGCAATGGTAAACCACCTCACCCCTCATTTAACTTAGTAAAACCTCTACAGGTTCAAACCAGCCTTTTGGCTGATGACCTAAACACCAAACGTAATTTCAATCATGAGTGAATGACCCTTAATGAAAATCAAGCTCTGTTGGAATTAAAAATACGGAAAATCACTAATACGTAAAACACTCATACGATTTTCTCTTGGCAATGTTAAATGTTAAAAAATAACCAATATTTAATCATGAGTAAACAAGGTAATATGAAATATGCAATTTAATTTTAGTCATACATGAATGACACCTAATAAAAAAAAACCTCTTTTGGGACTTAAAAGTATACGGAACATCACTAATTACGAAAAAACACTCACACGACTTTGTTCTTGCCAATGTAAAATTTAAAAAAAACCAATGCTTAATCACGAGTAAACAATATAAAATGAAAAAAATCTGGTGTAAAACACTCACACGACTTTCTCTTGCCAATGAAAATAATTAACAATAAACATAACAATAGTAGCCTAATAAAACATTAGAAATAAACAAAAAACTAACCTCAATAAACATAACCTAATTTTAATCATATACTATATTTATGAAAGACGCAAAATGAAAATCAACCTCAGTTTGGCTTAAAAATACGGAAAACACTCTTTCACACTAAACTACTCTCTGTAGAAAAAAATGCTCTAAATAAAAGTTGTAGATCTTTTAATTTTCTATAAATTTGATTATAAACACTTTTGTCATAAAATGAATACTAAGGCCGAAATCTTAAAAAAATCGATTTTTTCACACGTTTTCGTGAGAAAAAACAGAAAATCGCTAATTACCGCTAAACTAGGTAAAGTCGTCGCCAAAATCAGCTGTTTAACAGCTGATTTTCGGAGACGAAGGTTCCTGGTTCAAATCCTAGTAAAGGTAGTTACTTTTATACGGATTTGAGTGCTAGACAGTGGTTACCGGTGTACTTTGATGGTTGGGGTTCAATTAACTATACTCTCTCAGGAATGGTCGGCCTGGGGCTGTACAAGACTACACCTCATTTAGGCCTACATGTCATACATATCATCCTCATCTCATTGGGTCGTGGGGTTGCATACTGTTCTGAATTGAACAGATTGCAACGTACACAAATTAGGGATTAAAAAAAATTAACACTTTTATTCACGTTGAATGACGCAAAATGAAACTCAACCTCTGTTGGTAATTTTTTTAGATATCTATAAATATAGATAAAATATCATTAAACTTACCTTGTAACGAGAAATTAAAATCAAAGCAGAAGAGCCCATTTAATAATAATTCCACCAAAAACTGAGAGAAGACAAATTTATAAACAAAGTTCAAAACAGCTCTTATCAACTATTAAAACCAAGACATTAAAAAAAATCACAGAAACGCTAAAATTTTCAACCGGACGTACAGAATAACTTATTAGAACTAATTATTAAAAAAATAGAACGTACTATTATATACTTAAATAATTGAATAAATATAGAGACTAGAATTAATGACCAAATACGGAATAAAATGAACGGTTTCAATTGGACGATATTTACATTTTTCTGCCTGTAATTATTTAATACGTATACTATACAAAAAATAAGTAAATAAATTTATAAAATAAATTCAGATGCATATTTAGTGTATTTCTGTAGTATAATAGTATTCACCTAGAATGACATAAAAAAATAGCCTATTCGAGTTGGTCGATTTAAATGATGAGGCACTCACGAGCGAGTCGTTCAATAGGTGTGCTAGAGCGGACGCAAAAAATAAGCTTGCCGGTTTCTGAAGTGCGCAGAAGTTTTATTTTGGAAATGGTGCGCTCGGTTGCCTCAGCAAGTGGAAGGGGGGGAGCAGTGCTGTATAATGTTTGCCAATTACGGTGGCGTGTAGGGAGAGTAGCGAGGCAGAGAGAGAATGTGTTGCGTCCGCCGTTCCCCTCAACTCATTTCAATCATTGCAAGGTGTTCAAGCGGAATTGTGACGATACGCGATCGGTAGGACACTGCCGGCCAGTTTCGTTCACTACACTCTAACAAGCTCATTTTTCATCAAAAAATTCTGAAAAATTACTTTCGCTTCCTAATGAATCTTATTTTATTACGCTATAAATTTTATTATTATACTCTGATATAAGATACGCTCGTACAAAGTTAGACGTTTAAATCTCATTACACTTTTTGCGTATCACGTAATATGAATTTTTTCCGCGACGATACAATGTGCGTTTTATTACTTTGTTATAAAATATAAAATTTTATCTGTAATTTGAAATAAATGTAGTCATATGTTGGGCGGATAAGATATAATAAATGAGCTTAAAAAATCACTCTTTGAAGGGAAGTCAAAGATATATCTAAGGGATAGTCGAAGATAGATAAGGGAAGTCGTGTCTGGTTTCTCCTTCCTGTTAATATTCCAAGAAGCTGAATCATTTTTTATTGTTGTAAATTTTATATCAAACATATGTAAATTTTTAGAAATCAACTACACACGCACCATATCAGTTGTTGTTGTTGTTTAGGTCAACAGCCGAAAGGCTGGTTTGAACCTCAAGAGGTTTTACTAAGTAAAAACGAGGAGTAAGGAGGTTTACAATTGCCTTCCTCACTGAGTTGAAAGAGTATTCTTATCAGCATGCAAGGCCCTCCGAAAAGCTCTCACTTTCCACCCTGCAAATGACACCTTCACTTCATTCACCACAGGGTCTGGCTGCATAGTGAAATTCATTACTCTCAGAGGAGATAACTGTGACTAGTGTCTTTTACACCACTACCTCTTCTGTTCTTAAATAGTTCAGTCATATAGGTGGCTGACTATGTGATAAGAAACAGAACTATTTTTTTTAGCCCTGGACCAAACAGATAGAGTGCAATTGAAATAACACTCCACCTGCCCGTTTTGGGCATATATCAGTTGTATGAAATTTTTAAAAAAATATCCGCATAGTAAATTTAAGAGAAAAAGGTATTATGTCTCTCTCTTTCGGGCCTGTCAAAACGTGTGGTACATCAGTTAAAAAAAAAACTTATTGTCTATTACCCCAAATTGAATCGCAGACATTTTCCCCCGAATTTTAAGCGTGCGCAACTAATCGGCTTTCGACAGCGATACAAATGTAAAAATCTGGTGTGAAACACTCACACAACTTTCTCTTGCCAATAGAAATAATTAACAATAAACCTAATATTAGTAATAAAACATTAGAAATAAACAAAAAACTAACCTCAATAAACATAACCTAATTTTAATCATGAGTGAAAGACGCAAAATGAAAATCAACCTCAGTTTGGCTTAGAAATAAGGAAAATCACTCTTTCTCTCTAAACTAGGCTCTGTAGAGAAAAATGCTTTAAATAAAAGTTGTACATCTTTTAATTTCCTATAAAATTAATTATATACACTTTTGTCGTAAAATGCATTCTAAGGCCGAAATCTTTAAAAAATTAATTTTTCTCACGTTTTCGTGAGAAAAAAAAACAGAAAATCGCAAATTACCGCTAAACTAAGCGTTATACAAAAAAATGTTTGAAACAGAAGTTGTAGGTTTTTAAATTCTCTACAACTTTTATTATATAAGTTTTTGCGCTAAAATTTATATTAAAGCCGTAATCTTAAAAAAACAACGTTTTTACGTGAAAACAGCCTCACCGAGAATTTCAGCAAACATGGCGCCTACCCTATCTTGTAGAGAATAAAAAATTAAGTAAAATAGGCGATTTTAAAAAAAATCGTAGGACCAGTTTTTGAGAAAATCGCAAAAAACTGAAAAATTATACGAATAAACTACTACTTCCGGTTGACCGATTTTGATGAAAATGTTCGTGTCGCGTCCGGTAGAGGTATGTAACTTAAGTTTCAAGTTTCAAGTTCGTACGATGTTCCGTTCTTGAGATATTCTGTTCACACACAGACACACACACACACACACACACACACACACACACACACACACACACAGACCAATCGCTAAAAACATGTTTTTTGGGTTCAGGGGGTCTGAAAATGTATAGATCCGGTGAAAACTCGATTTCGAAAAATCGACATGAAAACAATACTTTCCTTCCTATATATTCATATAGGCAAGAGAAAGTAAAAACGATAACCGCACGAACACAACACAACGAGTAGTGAGAACTACTTTAGAGGCAGGTTAGGTAAATACTAAAGAGACTGATAATAAAAACGCTGATGACAGAAATAGTAAAAAAGCCGATTTATTCGTAATTACAGTAAATTAAACATTTCTACTCATGGAATTAAGCTATAGCCTAAGCAATATTACAGGTCATATTTATTTCTTATAAATATATAAGAAGAGATATGCAGGTGACCTTAACGATGGAAGAAAGATTACGTACCGCAAGACTCAAATGGTTTGGACATGTACAAAGGATGCCAGAGGCACGTATCCCCAGACAGTACTTGGACATGGAGGTATCTGGAAAGAGACCCAGAAGAAGATGGACTGACCAAATAAGGGATGACGTGTTGGGCGTCCCAGAAGAAGATGGACTGACCAAATAAGGGATGATCTCCTAACAAAAGGAATGACACTACAGGATATCAGAATACAAAAGGTATATCAAGATAGAGATAGATGGAGGCATATCGTCCACTCAAATCCTACCCGGCCTGCTGGAAGGATACCCAGATGATGATGATGATTTATTTATTATAAGGTTTATGAAGAAAACATTTTCTCGGAATAAATTACAGCTTACAAAATGTATGTAGAAACTGCACGGTAGTGAAATGCACGAGTAGTGTCTCACTGTTGAGGTTGGCAGCACTGCAAATATTTCACTGCCCTTTCTCACAACCCATACATACGCAAAGGTAATCTCGTGACTTCAGTATCTACACTTAAGCTACTACATCAAGAAAACCGGACATAAACATTTTTCATCAAAATCGGTAAACCGGAAGCATAGTATAGTATAAAGAATAATGCACTATTCGTACAATTTTTCCCTCATTTCCAATCGGTCATTTCATACGACACCTATTTTTACTTTCTCTTGCCTATATGAATATATAGGAAGGAAAGTATTGTTTTCATGTCGATTTTAAGAAATCGAGTTTTCACCGAATCTATACGTTTTCAGACCCCCTGAATCCAAAAAACATGTTTTTATCGATTGGTCTGTGTGTGTGTCTGTGTGTGTGTGTGTCTGTGTGTGTGTGTGTGAACAGAATATCTCAAGAACGGAACATCGTACGAACTTGAAACTTGAAAATTAAGTTACATACCACTACCGGACGCGACACAAACATTTTCATCAAAATCGGTCAACCGGAAGTAGTAGTTTATTCGTATAATTTTTCAGTTTTTTGCGATTTTCTCAAAAACTGGTCCTACGATTTTTTTTAAAATCGCCTATTTTACTCAATTTTTTATTCTCTACAAGATAGGGTAGGCGCCATGTCTGCTGAAATTCTCGGTGAGGCTGTTTTCACGTAAAAACGTTGTTTTTTTAAGATTACGGCTTTAATATAAAGTTTAGCGCAAAAAACTTATATAATAAAAGTTGTAGAGAATTTAAAAACCTACAACTTCTGTTCCAAACATTTTTTTGTATAACGCTTAGTTTAGCGGTAATTTGCGATTTTCTGTTTTTTTTCTCACGAAAACGAGAGAAAAATCGATTTTTTTAACATTTCGGTCTTAGTATGCATTTTACGACAAAAGTGTATATAATAAAAGTTATAGAAAATTGAAAGATCTACAACTTTTGTTTAGAGAATTTTTCTCTACAGAGCCTAGTTTAGCGTGAAAGTGTGATTTTCCGTTTTTTTTAAGCCAAATTGATTTCGATTTTCATTTTGCGTCTTCCACTCATGATTAAAATAAGGTTATGTTTTTGAGGTTAGTTGTTTGTTATTTTTAATATTTTATTAATAATGTTAGGTTTATTATTAATTATTTGCATTGGCAAGAGAAAGTTGTGTGAGTGTTTCACACCAGATTTTTTCTCTAATGATTTATTTTCGACTTTAAAAATGATAGAACTTAATGCAATGATGATGATGATGATGATGATGATGATATTTGTGTTAAAATGATCTCATAAGCATGATTCAAGGGGATAGGTTTCCAATTTGGTGCCTCCATGCGAATCGTTATCAAAAACACTTTTTCCCAGCATCTTTCTTACAACCCACCGGGTTCGTTTATAGGTAAAGTTTAACAGCTGATTTTGAAAACGAAGGTTTCTGGTTCAAATACTAGTTGTTTTTTATAATCCCTAATGTGTGTACGTTGCAATCTGTTCAATTGAGAACAATAAGCAACCCAATGACCCAATGAGATGAGGATGATGTGTACAACACATATTAGGAATTAAAAAAAAATTTCTTAAGTCAAACTAGTTGACTGGCACTTTACACTAACACCTGCTGTAGTAGATAATAAAATGTTTATTTGGATGAAAGAATGTCTTTTGACATTTTTATGCATTTTAACACAACCTACACATACTCGTATTTATTTTATTCAATACATAATCTACGTAATAGGTACAAATATATTTATTTATTTATTTGTACTATTTATATAATGAATTGTTTCCCACACTTTTACCATAAACATTTTATGGTAGTTATGATTACAGATATTATGCCATAGGACTACTCGTACAATTAATTACATAATTATTAATAAGTTTGCTTTTTCTTCTTTTTTACTTTCTCTTGCCTATATAAATATATAGGAAGGAAAGTATTGTTTTCATGTCGATTTTTCGAAATCGAGTTTTCACCGGATCTATACGTTTTCGGACCCCCTGAACCCAAAAAACATGTTTTTAGCGATTGGTCTGTGTGTGTGTCTGTGTGTGTGTCTGTGTGTGTGTCTGTGTGTGTGTGTGTGTGTGTGTGTGTCTGTGTGTGTGTGTGTACAAAATATCTCAAGAACGGAACATCGTACGAACGTGAAACTTGAAACTTAAGTTACATACCACTACCGGACCCGACACGAACATTTTCATCAAAATCGGTCAAACGGAAGTAGTAGTTTATTCATGTAATTTTTCACTTTTTTGCGATTTTCTCAAAAACTGGTCCTACGGTTTTTTTTACTCAATTTACTCATTTACTCAATTTTTTATTCTCTACAAGATAGGGTAGGCGTCATGTTTGCTGAAATTCTGGGTGAGGCTGTTTTCACGTAAAAACAAAGTTTTTTTAAGATTACGGCTTTAATATGCAATTTAGAGCAAAAATTTATATAATAAAAGTTGTAGAGAATTTAAAAACCTACAACTTTTATTTCTAACATTTTTTTGTATAACGCTTAGTTTAGCGGTAATTAGCAATTTTCTGTTTTTTTCTCACGAAAACGTGTGAAAAATCGATTTTTTTAAGATTTCGGCTTTAGTATTCATTTTATGAGAAAAGTATATATAATAAATTTTATAGAAAATCAAAAGATCTACAATTTTTATTTAGAGCATTTTTTTGTACAGTGCCTAGTTGAGCGTGAATGAGTTATTTTCCGTATTTTTAAGCCAAACTGAGGTCGATTTTAATTTTGTGTATTTCACTAATGTTTTTTGAGGTTAGTTTTTTGTTTATTTCTAATATTTTACTACTAATGTTAGGTTTATTGTTAATTATTTGCACTGGCAAGAGAAAGTCGTGTGAGTGTTTCACATCAGATTTTTGTAATATTATTTTATAAATACTTGTTACGGTAAGACGCCTAAGTACTGCTTGACAACGATCGAAATAGGATTCCCTCCCTTCCCCACTTCTTCAATTCCGTTCGCACTACGTGCCGGATCGAATACATTGGTGCGTACAACACAAATGAGCAATTAATATGAATAGGCTACCACTTATACTAGATTCTTGTTATCCATAACATTTTGTACAGATTATGTGACTACCAGCAGAAAGTCATTAGTGTTTCCATTATTACTTTCTCTTGCCTATATGAATATATAGAAAGGAAAGTATTGTTTTCATGTCGATTTTAACAAATCGAGTTTTCACCGGATCTACACATTTTCAGACCCCCTGAGCCCAAAGAACATGTTTTTAGCGATTGGTCTGTGTTGTGTCTGTGTGTGTGTGTGAACAGAATATCTCAAGAACGAAACATCGTACGAACTTGAAACTTGAAACTTAAGTTACATATCACTACCGGACCCGATACGAACATTTTCATCAAAATCGGTCAACCGGAAGTAGTAGTTTATTCGTATGATTTTTCACTTTTTCGATTTTCTCAAAAACTGGTTCTACTATTTTTTTAAAAATCGCCTCATTTACAAAATATTTTATGCTCTACAAGATAGGGTAGGCGCCATGTTTGCTGAAATTCTTGGTGAACTTATTGAATTTGTAATTTTCTTTATACAGGGTGATTCAACACTATACGGTAATCTTGGGGATCTCATTCTATAACTAAAAAAAAATCTGGTGTTAAACACTCACACAACTTTCTCTTGCCAATGCACATAATTACCAATATAATGTAACATTAGTAATAAAAACAAAAAACTCTCCTCGATAAACATAACCTAATTTTACTCATGAGTGAAAGACGCAAAATGAAAATCGACCTCAGTTTGGCTTAAAAATATGAAAAATCACTTTTTCACGCTAAACTAAATGCTTTAATTAAAATTAAAATGCTAAAAAAATGCTTTAATTAAAATCTGTAAATCTTTTAATTTGCTATAAATTTGATTGTATACACTTTTGTCGTAAAATGCATACGGTAACACAATATACTATAAATACATTCTGAGACACTCTGTAAAGGGTGATTCAAAAAGAGCGCCGGTTTTTAAACGGCTGGTAAATTTTTGTTTATCGGTTGGCAACATTGTTTGACCTCATTTCTATTTTGGAGAACATTCCGATTGACAATTCAGTTGTAGTTTCTCTTGTATGCACAGCGAGTGACAGTTTGGTGCGACTTTTGGTCGGGCGGTGTCATCGGCCCTTACTTTTTTGAAAATCAAGAAGGACACGCCGTGACAGTAAATGGAGACCGATACCGTACGATGATTAGGGAGTTTTTGTGGCGTCTTTTGGATGGAATGGACATTGACGAGTTGTGGTTTCAGCAGGATGGTGCCACCTGTCACGCTGCACGAGAAACAATGTTGTTGCTCCGTGAACGGTTCCAGGATCGCATCATTTCTCGTAATTCCGACCATCAATGGCTACCAAGGTCGTGTGACTTGACGCCTTGTGACTTTCCTC
The DNA here is from genome assembly GCA_035578175.1 of Catonia carolina. Taxonomy (NCBI): domain Eukaryota; kingdom Metazoa; phylum Arthropoda; class Insecta; order Hemiptera; family Achilidae; genus Catonia; species Catonia carolina. The sequence continues at coordinate 3,832,852 of JAQMRL010000006.1, read as the reverse complement.
TTTGGGATCATCTGAAGTCATTGGTGTATGCCAATAAACCCCGAAACATCAATGACTTGAAGGAGGAAATTCGACGGGTTATCGGGCAAATGGAAGTCGAAACTTGTCGTGCAGTAATATCCAATTTCATGGACAGAGTTGATGCGTGCCAGCGCAGTAGAGGAGGACACATGCATGACATCATTTTTCATACATAAAATCGGAAGGAAAGATGAACTTGTTGATGGATTTATTTTCAGTTTTTCAATAAAATAAATCTCTTAATTTGATATATCAAAACCGGCGCTCTTTTTGAATCACCCTATATATGCAGTTTCAATATTTAAATAAATTCCATACGTATGGATGCCTGGTATAAAATATTTGTGTATAGAAGAAGCGGCACGCTTTCCTTCTACTTAGTTGCATACCTGCAGTTATTATACAGTAACATGTTATCTGAAAAATATTAAACTGATATTTTATAATTTATTGGCATTTAAATTGTTTGATTATCAATAAATAAATTAAATGGTTGTCCGTCTAACAAACAGATCGGCCGGCCTGTTTATCTATGATATTTGTAGTTATCTATAATTAATTGTTTCGTAGCCTGCTGCATGTCACTTTTCAAATATTCCGACAACAAGGTTTGTAATCTCCGACATCTTTCTAACTATCAAATTACCCTGCATTGAATTACAGTAAAACCTCACTAATTTGGAATTCGCGATACTTCGGACTACTCCAAGAAGAGCAGCTTTTTTAATTTTTTTAGAAGTTTTTTTGGTTAATAATTAACTAAGTGCTACTTCAAAAAATAATAGCTTTTAACTGTCTAATAAAAATTGTTTCATCCTGTAATAAATTATTGCTTACTCAGTGAAGAAAACGTTCCATAATTTAAGCTAGTGAAGTGTGAAACCACATAGACGAACTTATTGAATTTGCAGCCTTCAATCCGGAATTCAATGACTATTATCTTGTTCTAAGAGAGATGCGCCAACAAGTTATAAGAAAACAGTGTAGCAAAGAATCACAGAAAAAAATAACAAGTTTTTTTTCTAAGCAACCTCAAATGATCCCTGAGGATATTTGTCAACCCTCTACTTCAACAAGTGCCAAATAATCTGTACGTAGGTACAGTGTTTTAATTAAATATCATTTTACACTGGACATTTATTATTTAACAATAATTTTACTGCCGTAAATATTTTTATTTCTATACTTTTATCTTTGTTGTTTTTCAATATACTGTACTGTAAATTCATTAAACATCGATATTTCAGACAAGTAACGTTTATTTTTTAATTTTAATTGCCTAAATTATTCAATTTTTAAATGTAAACAAATATTCGCGGTAATTCGGACTTCACTTCCCCCCAATTAGTCCGAATTAGTGAGGTTTTACTGTATTTTAGAAAAATTTACGGTTAACGTCACTAAATTTCCCACATTATTTAATCTGAATAAATTGTCTACACTTTTAAAAGAAAAACAAAAATCTGGTGTTAAACACTCACATAACTTTCTCTTACAGATGCAAATAATTAAAAATATAACCTAACATTCGTAGAAAATATTATTAGAAAGAAACAAAAAACTAACCTCAATAAAGTAAAATGAAAATCAACCTCAGTTTTGCCTAAAAATACGGAAAATCACTCTTTCACGCTAAACTAGGCTCTGTAGAGAAAAATGCTTAAAATAAAAGTTGTAGATCTTTCTATTCCCTGTAAATGTGATCACATACAATTTTGTCGTAAAATGCATACTAAGGCTGAAATCTTTAATAAATCGGTTTTTACACGATTCGTGAGAAAAATAAACAGAAAATCGCTCATTGCCGCCAAACATAGCTTTGTACAAAAAATGTTTGAAATAAAAGTTGTAGATCTTTCTATTTCCTGTAAATGTGATCACATACAATTTTGTCGTAAAATGCATACTAAGGCTGAAATCTTTAATAAATCGGTTTTTACACGATTCGTGAGAAAAATAAACAGAAAATCGCTCATTGCCGCCAAACATAGCTTTGTACAAAAAATGTTTGAAATAAAAGTTGTAGGATTTTTTAAATTCTCTACAATTTTTTATTATATAAATGTTTGTGCTAAAATGCATATTAATGCCGTAATCTTAAAAAAACAATTTCTTTACGTGAAAACAGCCTCACCAAGAATTTCAGCAAACATGGCGCCTACCCTATCTTGTAGAGCATAAAAAATTAAGTAAATCAGGCGATTTTTAAAAAAAATATTAGGACCAGTTTTTGAGAAAATCGCAAAAAGTGAAAAATTACACGAATAAACTACTACTTCCGGTTGACCGATTTTGATGAAAATGTTCGTGTCGGGTCCAGTAGTAATATGTAACTTAAATTTCAAGTTTCAAGTTCGTACGATGTTCCGTTCTTGAAATATTTTGTTCACACACAAACCACACACAGACCAATCGCTAAAAACATGTTTTTTGAATTCAGGAGGTCTGAAAACGTGTAGATCCGGTGAAAACTCAATTTCTTAAAATCGAAATGAAAACAATACTTTCCTTCCTGTAGGCCTATATTCATATAGGCAAGAGAAAGTAAAAATGAGTAATATAATTTTCTACCACCCGGTATTTTGAAAGTAAAAAAAATATATATTTGTAAATAAACTAGAGCAAACATATTATCCAGACTGAAAAATAAAATTGATATTTAATCAATCATAGTAAAATGACAAACGTGCCGAGAAATATCAGAGAGAAATAGAAAATAATGATTTAAAAACGATGATACTTAACTATTATGACGACTAAATTTAAATTTTGTCATGTAATTAACATAATTTAAACATAAATTTTCATTAAATTTTACAACAACAAGAATAGATGAAATAATTTAAATATATTTTAAAAACAAATTTATAATTAATTATAAAATGTTACAGGTATGTAGATTATCATACGTGAAATATAAAATTATTAAAACGCGAAACCGACCATACATTAGAACTTTGATAATTCGTAACCGGTGGAACCAAAAGGATGACGAATTAACGAAAAGTACGGATAATTACGTGGGTGTATTATACTTTCTCTTGCCTATAATGATTATATAGGAAGGGAAGTATTGTTTTCATGTCGATTTTAAGAAATCGAGTTTTCACCGGATCTATACGTTTTCAGACCCTCTGAACTCAACAAAACATGTTTTTAGCAATTGGTGTGTCTCCGTGTGTGCGTGCGTGCGTGCGCGCGCGCGTGTGTGTGTGAACAGAATACCTCCAGAACGGAACATCGTACGAACTTGAAACTTAAAACTTAAGTTTAATACTACTACCGGACCCGACACGAAAATTTTAATCAAAATCGGTCAACCGGAAGTAGTAGTTTATTCGTGTAATTTTTCACTTTTTTGCGATTTTCTCAAAAACTGGTCCTCGATTTTTTTAAAAATCGCGTGATTTACTCAATTTTTTATTCTCTACAGGATAGGGTAGGCTTTATGTTTGCTGAAATTCTTGGTGAGGCTGTTTTTACGTAAAAAAATAATTTTTTAAGATTGGGGCTTTAATATGCTTTTAAGCGCAAAAATTTATATAATAAACGTTGTAGAGAATTTAAAATTCTACAACTTTTATTTCAAACATTTTTTTGTATAACGCTTAGTTTAGCAGTAATTAGCGATTTTCTGTTTTGTTTTGTTCACCAGATTTAACGAATTAACGAAAAGTACGGGTAATTATAAGAAAACTGGATTTCTTAAAATCGACATGAAAACAATACTTTCCTTCCTATATATTTATATAGGCAAGAGAAAGTAAAAAGACCTTCCAGAAACGTCTAAAATCACCTCACGTGGTGAAAAATTAGCGATATACGAGATAAAAACATTGGCAAGAGATATTCCAGTGAATACTTTACAACAGATTATAGTGATACCATTAAAATCTGCATAGAAGACAGTGAAAATACGACTGTAATACTAACAATAATAATAACGATGAAGTAGTGACGTCACTTTTTGTTGTGGTACCAATATATAAAGAGAAAGGTGATATCCAAGAATGCAAAAGTTACAGAGGGATTAAGTTAATGTCACACACACTAAAGTTATGGGAGAGAATAGTAGACAAAAGAGTGAGGGAGGAGACGGTGATGGGTGAGGAACAGTATGGTTTTATGCCGGGAAGAAGCACGACTGATGCACTTTTTGCCTTAAGGCAATTGCTGGAGAAATATGGCGAGAAGAAAAGGGACCTGCACCTGGTATTTATAGACCTTGAGAAGGCCTATGATACCGTCCCCAGAGAGGTACTATGGAGATGCATGAGGATGAAGGGGGTGTCTGAGAGGTATGTAAGATTGGTGAAGGACATGTATGATGGAGTGGGCACCAGAGTAAGAACCTGTGTGGGAGTAACAGAGAGTTTTCCAGTGACTGTGGGTCTGCATCAAGGCTCTGCTTTGAGCCCATATCTATTCAACTTGGTTATGGATACACTTACTGAAGGGGTGAGAGAGCAGGCACCCTGGACAATGCTTTTTGCGGATGACATTGTGCTGGTGGGAGAATCCAGGGATATAGTGGAGAGGAAACTGGAAGGTTGGAGAGAGGTATTAGAAGAGGGAGGCCTGAGGATCAGCAGGGAAAAGACTGAATACCTGTGGTTTGGAGGTGAGGATAAGAGTGGAGGGGTGTGTTTGCTGAATGAAGTGGTGAGAAGGGTAAAGTGTTTCAAGTACCTTGGTTCATGCCTCACCGAGAGTGGAGGACTGGAGGAGGAAATTAACCATAGAATACAAGCTGGATGGAATAACTGGAGGCGAATGACAGGTGTATTGTGTGACAGAAGGATTGGGACAAAAATGAAGGGAAAGATATATAAGACGGTGATTAGACCGGCATTGTTATATGGGAGTGAGACTTGGCCTATGACGAGGAGACAGGGAAACAAGTTGGAGGTTGCGGAAATGAGGATGTTGAGGTGGATGCAGGGAAAGACTAGGAAAGATAGGATACGGAATGAGGTGGTAAGGGAGTCTGTGGGAGTGATAGAAGTGTCCAAGAAGGTTCAGGAACGAAGGCTGCAGTGGTATGGACATTTGATGCGTAGGGAGGAGGAGTATGTGGGGAGGGTTGTGGATGGATTGGTGGTGGATGGGGTGAGAGGGAGGGGGAGACCCCGGAGAAGATGGAGAGACGCCGTGGCGGACGACTTGAGGGAGAAGGGCCTGAGCGAGGAGGATGTGGTGGATCGGAGGGAGTGGAGGAGAAGAGTACGGAACAGCGACCCCTGAGGAAGGGAAAAGCTGAAGAAGAAGAAGAAGAAGAAGAGGAGTGACGTCACTTTTTGTATTTTTTCTTGTACCGGAAATACTTTTATGATAGGTCGTAAACATTTCATTAGTTTTAGCTTATAATAACCTATTTAATTTAAAATTTCTATTCAAGTCATAACCTATAATGGTTCATATCCGGTTTACTGATTCTTAGTTGTTTTTTTTTATTTTTTCTTGTATTTTAAGTAGCCTCATGTATGCAATTCATAGCTACTTCTTTTCTTGTTAAAAAATAAATAAATTTGTACACGGTGCCCAAAAAAATGAATATTAAATAATTCCCTATCCCGCGTCTTTCCATGTAATTGAACAGTTAACTGTTCGTGTACCTATGGACAATTCAGTTATTTATTTCAGGTTGTTCCAATATCGTACGTTGAATTAAATAATACAAGGGCAGTCCAGAAAGTCTGTCACGTTTTGATATAAAAAAATCTGGTGTGAAAAAAAAATACTCACACAACTTTCTCTTGCCAATGCAAATATTTAACAATATAACCTAAAATTAGTAATGAAACATTAGAAATAAACAAAAAACTAACCTCAATAAATATAACCTAATTTTAATCATGAGTGAAATACGCAAAATGAAAATCAACCTCAGTTTGGCTTAGAAATACAGAAAATCACTCTTTCTCTCTAAACTAGGCTCTGTAGAGAAAAATGCTCTAAATAAAAGTTGTAGATCTTTTAATTTTCTATAAATTTAATTATAAACACTTTTGTCGTAAAATGCATACTAAGGCCGAAATCTTAAAAAAATCAATTTTTCACACATTTTCATGAGAAAAAAACAGAAAATCGCAAATTACTGCTAAACTAAGCGTTATATAAAAAATTGTTTGAAATAAAAGTTGTAGGATTTTTAATTCTCTACATTTTTTATTATATAAAGTTTGCGCTAAAATGCATAATAAAGCCGTAAGCTTAAAAAAACAACGTTTTTACCAGAAAACACCCTCATCAAGAATTTCAGCACACATGACGCCTACCCTATCTTGTAGAGAATAAAAAATTGAGTAAACCAGGCGATTTTAAAAAAAATCGTAGGACCAGTTTTTGAGAAAATCGCAAAAAAGTGAAAAATTACACGAATAAACTACTACTTCCGGTTGACCGATTTTGATAAAAATGTTCGTGTCGGGTCCGGTAGTGGTATGTAACTTAGGTTTCAAGTTTCAAGTTCGTACGATGTTCCGTTCTTGAGATATTCTGTTCACACACACGCACACACACACACACACACACACACACACGCAGACATACACGCACACACACAGACCAATCGTTAAAAACATGTTTTTTGGATTCAGGGGGTTTGAAAACGTAAAGATCCGGTGAAAACTCGATTTTGAAAAATCGACATGAAAACAATACTTTCCTTCCTATATATTCATATAGGCAAGAGAAAGTAAAAACTAAGTACAAGAACAAAATTTTATTATATAAATTTGAAAGTGCAACTAAAATGCCATTTTTCTACATAATCACCAAACAAATTAAGACACTTATCATAGCGGTGAACTAATTTTGAAATGCCGGCGTCATAAATGTCTACCGCCTGTGATTTTAACCAGTTAGTCACACCCCCTGCAGCTCCCCGTCGTCGTCAAAGCGCTGCGTCGCAAGCCATATTGTCTTCATTGTCGGGAACAAGTGATAATCGCTGGGCGGAAGGTCCGGACTGTATGGCGGATGTGGGAAAACCTCCCATTTGAAAGCATCCAAGACTTGCCGTGTTCGAATGGCCGTCCACTTCGTTCTTTCTCGTGAACATTAGTTCGGCCATTTTTGAACTGAGTGCACAAACGCCGTACTCCACTTTCAGTGTAAACATCGTTCTCATAAACTTCACAGATTTGGCGATAAATCTCAATTGGTTTATTGTTTTTAGCCAACAAAAACCGTATTACCGACCGTGCTTCACAACTGGCGGGATTTTAAATTGCGGCACACATTTTAAATTGTTGTTGAAAAACAACGAAGAGCGATACAGACCTCTCACTAGCACGGCTGGATAAACACTGAACGGAGAAACGCCGCGGCACCAAAATGGCCGCGATAACTCTGCCCCTAGCGGCTACAACGCAAAACGTGACAGACTTTCTGGACTGCCCTCGTGGTAATAATAAAGTTTTATTTCCATAGACATTCTTTCAAAAAGCTGAAATGCATTTATACTGTGGACAATTCGAACTGGCACAACTCTTGCTCTACGTGTACACACAGTTCCGCATAAAGTGTGTCCATAATCTATTCTTTCAACAAGGTCTACAAATTTTAGTGCAAGCAAATGCCTACAGCCTTATTTTAATGTATAGGGTGATTCAAAAAGAGCGCCGGTTTTGATATATCAAATTAAGAGAATTATTTTATTGAAAAACTGAAAATAAATACATCAACAAGTTCATCTTTCCTTCCGATTTTATGTATGAAAAATGATGTCATGCATGTGTCCTCCTCTACTGTGCTGGCACGCATCAACTCTGTCCATGAAATTGGATATTACTGCACGACAAGTTTCGACTTCCATTTGCCCGATAACCCGTCGAATTTCCTCCTTCAAGTCATTGATGTTTCGGGGTTTATTGGCATACACCAATGACTTCAGATGACCCCAAAGAGGAAAGTCACAAGGCGTCAAGTCACACGACCTTGGTAGCCATTGATGGTCGGAATTACGAGAAATGATGCGATCCTGGAACCGTTCACGGAGCAACAACATTGTTTCTCGTGCAGCGTGACAGGTGGCACCATCCTGCTGAAACCACAACTCGTCAATGTCCATTCCATCCAAAAGACGCCACAAAAACTCCCTAATCATCGTACGGTATCGGTCTCCATTTACTGTCACGGCTTGTCCTTCTTGATTTTCAAAAAAGTAAGGGCCGATGACACCGCCCGACCAAAAGCCGCACCAAACTGTCACTCGCTGTGCATACAAGAGAAACTACAACTGAATTGTCAATCGGAATGTTCTCCAAAATAGAAATGAGGTCAAACAATGTTGCCAACCGATAAACAAAAATTTACCAGCCGTTTAAAAACCGGCGCTCTTTTTGAATCACCCTTTACAAACATACAAATAATTAATTTATTTAAAAATATGTATTTAATTTCCTCCAGTAAAAATTTAAATTATAAATTACAAGAACTAAAATGCAAAATCTCACTAAACTATACTCTACAGGCGCACGCAACTAACTAAACAAATTGGTCTGAACAATAACGAACAGAAGTATTTGAAAAAGACAGTCGCTTAACAAAAGACGTCGCCATAATCTTTCCGGCCGAAGGAACTGTCTTCGCCTTTTTGGCGCAGATTCCCCCCTTCATAACCCATTGTTTAGATTGTTCTTTGGTCTCAGGAGTGTAGTGATGTATCCATGTTTCATCTATAGTGACGAAACGACGCTTAAAGTCCTGCGAATTCTTCTGGAACAGCTGCAAACCGTCCTTGCAACACTTCACACGAAATTCTTTTTCATCCATTTTTTGAAAATCACTCGACTTCCTCGATTAAAACGAATGTCAAACACAAAGAAATGGACCGATCTGGCTGAAACTACACATGTGTTTTTCCAACAGATGCTACTAACTAAACATACGCTCGATATGCGCCAGTAGTGCCATTTTTATCTAACTTTGCACGAACTTTTCAAACGACGCTCGTAATAAGGCATAAAAATATTGAAAATATATAGGCCTACACAATTTTTTTGTTACTCTAGAAATTTATGTATTACTTTCAAGTTTAAATTATTTGTATTACTTTTTATGTAGAATTTAAAAAAAACATTTTATTATTTATTTAAACTATACAAGAGTAAATAGGATATAAATCTTAGATACGTTAATACCTCAAAAGAAATATTTCTAAATCTAAAAATAAATTTAATGTTTTCTTTCATTTAACTTGTATGTGATACTTTTAACTATTATGGAAAACATTAAAAAAATATATAAAGCTATAAAAGTGAATATTTTTACGAGGTCCCTAATTACCGCTTCTCTATCATTACAGCCAATGAAAAATTGGTACGCTGTAAAAAATAACGGGTCATTTATTTATTTACTTAGGAGGAAGAAGAAGAGATTAAGAGGGCCGTGAACCAAAACTTTTATATTTCTTTCTTAATTAAAGTTCCATTTACATAAATGGTCGTAGGTGTAACATAAAAGTAGCCCCATAACTAAGCCGAGATTGCACAATGTTTATGCAGAGTCAAGGAAAATTTCCCCCCATTTTCCCCTTCACATGTACAACCTGCATGTTTAACCAGATTTTTGATCGATTTATTAATCAATTAGCACCATACGAAATTGCATATTCTTTGTTACTTTCTCTTGCCTATATGAATATATAGGAAGGAAAGTATTGTTTTCATGTCGATTTTTCGAAATCGAGTTTTCACCGGATCTATACGTTTTCAGACCCCCTGAACCCAAAAAACAATACTTTTTAGCGATTGGTCTGTGTGTGTGTCTGTGTGTGTGTGTGTGTGTGTGTGTGTGTGTGTGTGTGTGCGTGTGTGTGTGTGTGTGTGTGTGTGTGTGTGTGTGTGTGTGTGTGTGTGTGTGAACAGAATATCTCAAGAACGGAACATTGTACGAACTTGAAACTTGAAACTTAAGTTACGTACCACTACCGGACTCGACACGAACATTTTCATAAAAATCGGTCAACCGGAAGTGGTAGTTTATTCGTATAATTTTTCACTTTTTTGCGATTTTCTCAAAAACTAGTCCTACGATTTTTTTTAAAATCAACTGGTTTACTACATTTTTATGCTCTACAATATAGGGTAGGCGCCATGTTTGCTGAAATTCTGCTTGAGGCTGTTTTTACGTAAAAACATTTTCTTTTTAAGATTGCGGCTTTAATATGCATTTTAGCGCAAAACGTTATATAATAAAAGTTGTAGAGAATGTAAAATTGTACAACTTTTATTTCAAACATTTTTTTGTATAACGCTTAGTTTAGCGGTAATTTGCGATTTTCTGCTTTTTTTTCTCACGAAAACGTGAGAAAAATCGATTTTTTTAACATTTCGGTCAAACATATTTTTGTATAACGCTTAGTTTAGCGGTAATTTGCGATTTTCTGCTTTTTTTTCTCACGAAAACGTGAGAAAAATCGATTTTTTTAACATTTCGGTCTTAGTAATTAAATTTATAGAAAATTAAAAGATCTACAACTTTTGTTTAGAGCATTTTTCTCTACAGAGCCTAGTTTAGCGTGAAAGCGTGATTTTCCGTATTTTTAAGCCAAACTGAGTTCGATTGTCATTTTGCGTCATTCACTCATGATTAAAATAAGGTTATGTTTTTGAGGTTAGTTTTTGTTTATTTCTAATATTTTATTAATAATGTTAGGTTTATTATTAATTATTTGCATTGGCAAGAGAAAGTTGTGTGAGTGTTTCACACCAGATTTTTCCAACAAGACGGGGTGACTTTGTCACACATCTCGCAGATCACTGGCTCGTGTGCGTAGTGTTTCTACCGATGAGAGGAGTATCTCTTTAGGCTTGTGGCCACCGCGATCACCGGATTTGTCTCCTTGTCATTACTACTTATGGGGAAATTTAAAGAATAAAGTATACGCAAGCAATCCAAAATCCATTGAAAACCTAAAGATCTCGATCACAAACGTCATACGCACCATTACAGCTCCTGAACTCCAGTCTGTATTTCAGAATATGGTAGGCTACGCCGCGCTATCTTATCTGTACAAGCTGACGGTGATCACTTTCAACATATCGTATAATAACGTAACAATATTAAGACTATTGAATAAAATAATAAAAAAAAAATCTGGTGTGAAACACTCACACAACTTTATCTTGCCAATGCAAATAATTAACAATAAACCTAACATTATTAATAAAATATTAGAAATAAACAAAAACTAACCTCAACAAACATAACCTTATTTTAATCATGAGTGAATGACGCAAAATGACAATCGAACTCAGTTTGGCTTAAAAATACGGAAAATCACGCTTTCACGCTAAACTAGGCTCTGTAGAGAAAAATGCTCTAAACAAAAGTTGTAGATCTTTTAATTTTCTATAAATTTAATTATATACACTTTTGTCGTAAAATGCATACTAAGACCGAAATGTTAAAAAAATCGATTTTTCTCACGTTTTCGTGAGAAAAAAAAACAGAAAATCGCAAATTACCGCTAAACTAAGCGTTATACAAAAAAATGTTTGAAATAAAAGTTGTAGAATTTTACATTCTCTACAACTTTTATTATATAACTTTTGCGCTAAAATGTATATTAAAGCCGCAATCTTAAAAAGAAAATGTTTTTACGTAAAAACAGCCTCAAGCAGAATTTCAGCAAACATGGCGCCTACCCTATATTGTAGAGCATAAAAAATGTAGTAAACCAGTTGATTTTTAAAAAAATCGTAGGACTAGTTTTTGAGAAAATCGCAAAAAAGAGAAAAATTATACGAATAAACTATTTTTTCCGGTTGACCGATTTTGATGAAAATGTTCGTGTCGGGTTCGGTAGTGATATGTAACTTAAGTTTCAAGTTCGTACGATGTTCCGTTCTTGAGATATTCTGTTTACACACACACACACACACACACACACACACGCACGCACGCACGCACACACACACACACACACACACACACACACACACACACACACACACACACACACACACACACACACACACACACACACACACAGACCAATCGCTAAAAACATGTTTTTTGGGTTCAGGGGGTCTGAAAACGTATAGATCCGGTGAAAACTCGATTTCGAAAAATCGACTTGAAAACAATACTTTCCTTCCTATATATTCATATAGGCAAGAGAAAGTAAAAATTATTGGTATTTGTAAATAAACAGATTTCATTTCAATTGTGTTGCACTTTATTTACGGGGCTACTTTTATGTGCGCCACCCGATACAGGGTGTCATTTTCAAGTTGTAAGTCATTTGGGATCTCGGCCTTCAGGCCAGCCCAGTCAGTCAGCTGGTAGAAAGTCGCTATTATTTGTTAAGTAACACCGGTTGGGCAAGCGACTTTGTTTGATGACCAGCTGATAGCCATCCGTGAACAAACTCTACTGGGGGTCCCTGTTCAAACCCACGCCTAATCCACGTCAAAATAATACAGGCAAACGCAGCGATCAAATTGGGTAGTTGTCAATGATGTACAGTTCCCGATAACAAAAAAAAAACAATTGGTATCTCAAAAATTGTATGGATTTTTAAACGGTAGCGGGGGGTTTCTTAACTTTTTAAAATAATTTGATGTATATAAACCATTTTTCCGTTGTTGTTTACAGGGGGCTTGAACCCAATAGTGAGACCATGCATAAGAAAAGATCCTCCTTCGATCATTTTGATATTTTACATACTTTTTAACGAAAGTGTTAAAAATTTTCTGTAAAAATTACATCTTGCATCTAATGTTTGTAGAAACAAAATGGCGGTCGAAAGAATGGATTGGCCACTCCGATCAGCTGATTTAACTGTGCGTCAATTTTTCTTATGCGGCTACTTGACCCACCGGGTTGGTCTAGAGATAAAGTCGTCGCCAAAATCAGCTGTTTAACAGCTGATTTTCGGAGACGAAGGTTCCTGGTTCAAATCCTAGTAAAGGTAGTTACTTTTATACGGATTTGAATACTAGACAATGGTTACCGGTGTACTTTGATGGTTGGGGTTTAATTAACCATACTCTCTCAGGAATGGTCAGAGTGAGTCTGTACAAGACTACATTTCATTTACACATCATCCTCATCTCATTGGGTCATGGGGTTGCTTATTGTTCTGAATTGAACAGATTGCAACTTACACAAATTAGGAATAAAATAATGCGGCTACTTAAAGGAACAATTACACAGCCATAATTTCAACAATGATGATGATTTGAAATACATTATCGAAGAAGAACTTCTTCAGATTCCTCATGAGTTATTTCCAAGAGCATATATGTCACTGGTTATCAGTGTGTCGCTATAGGTTTCATTTGGAATAAGTGTTTTATAATAAAATTTTCATTGCCATTTAGTTTTTGGTTTAATCAGTTTCTATCTATTAAATTTGTGAAGATAAAATTTTATTTATAAACCTGATAACTGCCCATAACGGACAGGTGGAGTGTTAAATTATTTACACTCACTCTGTTCGTTGCAGAGCTAAAATAAATAGTTCTTTTTTTATCACATGGTCAGCCAATTAAATGACTGAATTCATTTAAGAACAGAAGAAGTAGAGGTGTAAAAGACACTAATCAGAGTTATCTCCCCTGAAAGTAATGAATTTCATTATACAGCCAGACCCTGTGGTGAATGAAGTGAAGGTGTCATTTGCAGAGTGGAAAATATGTGCTTTTCAGAGGGCCCGGTATGCTGATAAGCGTACTTTTCCACTCGGTGAGGAAGGCAATTGTAAACCTACCTCACTCATCGTTTTACTTAGTAAAACCTCTACAGGTTCAAGGCAGCCTTTCGGCTGATGACCTAAACAACAACAAACCTGATAAAAACTTAAAATGTTTTTCATTAAAAAAATATTTTGTTGTAATTTAATGTTTTGTGGTAGATCTAAAGTATTGAAAAACATAAAAAAACCGAAAATCAAAATTTTCAGTCTAAACAATCATACAGTCTCCCCTTAATAAGAATAAATAAAATTTATGAATAATTTAAACAAAAAAAATAGGCTTAAGTAGATAAATAATATATTATAAAATCGTGTACAGCATATGAATGAAAAATGTGAAAGCTTAACCACTTTAATTAAATATAAATAAACGACTAAAAGACGTAAATCTAAACGGACTTGTCTCCCGCGCAGTCATCGATGATGATTGAACTTAACGTCTGTACGGTCGTTTGTCCAGTAGCCTGATTCTTGAAGCGTCGTGAATGTTATTTTAAAATGTATTTTACTCGTTCGTTTGTTTATAACCATATTTGACCAGAGTCCAATCATCCTGTCATGGACTACAACAAGAAGAATTCAGTAAAGCAAAGTGTAATTACATTTTTATGAATTATTTATCTTTTTTTTATATCAACTGTATTGTAAATACATATTTTCTACGACGGAAGGTTGTTAAACAAAATAAATAAACTAGGTTGTTTGTTCTAATCTAAGACATATGTACAAGTTTTCTGTTTTTAGTAAAAATTATATCAACAATTATTTGTTAAAAGTAAGGCAATCTACCTTAACATTCTCATTGATTTATGAATATATTCCCTATATGAATAAATACGAAAAAAGTTTTCTAATGTTTTATTACTAATTACTTTTCATATCGATTTTTCGAAATCGAGTTTTCACCGGATCTACACGTTTTCAGACCCCCTGAACCCAAAAAATATGTTTTTAGCTATTGGTCTGTGTGTGTACAGAATATCTCAAGAACGGAACATCGTACGTGTAATTTTTCACTTTTTTGTAATTTTCTCAAAAACTGGTCCTACAATTTTTTTAAAAATCGCCTGTTTTATTCAATTTTTTATTCTCTACAAGATAAGGTAGGCGCCATTGTTTGCTGAAATTCTTGGTGAGGCTATTTTAACGTGAAATCTTTGTTTTTTTAAGATTACGGCTTTAATATGCAATTTAGCGCAAACATTTATACAATAAAAGTTAAAGAGAATTTAAAATCCTACAACTTTTATTTCAAATTTTTTTTTGGAAAACGCTTACTTTAGCGGTAATTAGCGATTTTCTGTTTTTTCTCACGATAACGTGTGAAAAATCGATTTTTTAAAGATTTCGGCCTTAGTATGCATTTAACGACAAAAGTGTATAATCAAATTTATAGGAAATTGAAAGATCTACAACTTTTATTTAAAGCAATTTTCTCTGCAGAGCCTAGTTTAGCGTAAAGAGTGATTTTCCGTATTTTTAAGCCAAACTGGGGTTGATTTTCATTTTGCGTCTATCATAATATTATGATTAAAATTAGGTTATGTTTATTAAGGTTAGTTTTTTGTTTATTTCTAATGTTTAATTACTAATGTTAGGATTATTGTAAATTATTTGCATTGGCAAGAGAAAGTCGTGTGTTTCACACCACATTTTTTTTTTTATATCAACTGCATTGTAAATACATATTTTCTCCGATGGACGGTTGTTAAACAAAATAAATAAACTAGGTTGTTTGTTCTAGTCAAGACATACGTACAAGTTTTCTGTTTTTAGTAAAAATTATATCAACAATTATTTGTTAAAAGTAAGGTAATCTACCTTAACATTCTCACTGATTTTCAACAGATCAATACATTTTTCTCTCAGATCATTGTGATCAGTAACTAAAACTTACTTATTGTGTATTCAAAGTAGCATGGTTATAAGTCTCTAAATGGTGGTAACTTTTCAAAATAAAAAGTCCCTTTTTGAAAGTAAAAATTCCCTTTTAGTTATCCTTAAAAAATATGATATTGTCACCGCCACCCCTTCTAATTAGTCATTTACTGTGTTGCCGGCCTTCATTAGTTCTCCCGGCTTTTGTCGGCGCACCGACAAACCTTTCGGCTCCGCACCGACAGAGGCCTTTATCATCAAGGCCGAGCCAGTAGCCGCCCTCTACCACAGCGCTCTCGGCAACTATTTAACGAGCGCTGCACTGAGCCCGGGGATTCAATTCCGATCAAGACACAGAGGGATTCAATTCCGATCAAGACACAGAGGGATTCAATTCCGATCAAGACACAGAGGGATTCAATTCCGATCAAGACACAGAGGGATTCAATTCCGATCAAGACACAGAGGGATTTAATTCCGATCAAGACACAGAGGGATTCAATTACGATCAAGACACAGAGGGATTTAATTCCGATCAAGACACTGAGGGATTTAATTCCGATCAAGACACAGAGGGATTTAATTCCGATCAAGACTCCGAGGGATTCACTTCGAACCAGACAGCAGACAAGACGGCACACGGCTGCCGGACTCCACCGAAGACTAATCGACGACCCCGCAAGAGAGAAGAATATGCTTCCGCTCGCCGACCCGTCACCGTAAGCCGTTGACCGGACCGTCATCGCCCGCTTACGCGAGCGATGCCCACAGCGGTCCCTCGACCGAGCCTTACGTCCACCGGAACCGACGAAGCAGCCTTCGACGCACTACTGCGTGGGAAGAAGAAGACGTCTCCGCTGGACGATGACACGCCGAGTCGCCCAGCTCCTCGACCGCCACGACGACTACGACCGACGCCTCTCCAAGACGACCACTGCTTAAACTCTAAAAATCAACTGTAAACAAATGACTCATAGCGACGACTTAACCTCTAGACAAACCCGGTGGTTCATATAAAAAACAACAAATAGCACAAATGTAATAATAATAAAGAAAACGAATGACGCAGACTTAAAGCAGTGTGCTAAAGTAAGCAGTAAAGTAAAGCAGTGTGTGTATTCATTACGTAAAATTAATAAAAAAAAGACAATCATTTTAGAATGTAATCCGATTGATTTTAAGATCGGTGGTAGCTGTAAACAATTCATGGTTGTCAAAAATCAATTCGGTTTTAGGCTTCGTTTGTCTATTGTACAAATAAATACAGAGAGAGAGAGAGAGAGTGAGCGGGAGAGAGGGAGAGAGAGAGAGAGCGAGTGAGAGAGCAGTGGCCGGCTGGGATGCGGCTGCTGTATAATATACCATGTGTGCGTACAGTTATGTTATTTTGCTTAAGTACCGCCCAATCAATTATTACAAGGTTCCTTTGTAATTAACTGGGCACAACCAACTGTCCTCTATAAATCATTAAGAATAAACAACTGACAATACTATACCAATACTATAATAGTATGTACTCTGCTATAGATAGTATTATGGTCTAAAACACAAAACAATATCGACAAATCTGGTGTGAAACACTCACACGACTTTCTCTTGCCAATGCCAATAATAAACAGTATAACTTAGTATTAGTAATAAAGCATTAGAAATAAACAAAAATCTAACCTCAAAACCCATAACCTTATTTTAATCATGAGTGAATGATGCAAAATAAAAACCCACCTCAAGTTTGTCATAAATATATGGAAAATCACTCTTTCACGCTAAACTAAGCTCTTTAGAGAAAAATTCGTGAAAAAAACAGAAAATCGCTAAACTAAGAGTTACACAAAATATGCTTGAAATAAAAGATGTAGGATTTTAAATTCTCTACAACTTTAATAGTAAATTACATTTTTGCGCTAAAAAGCATATTATAGCCGCAATCTTAAAAAAAATCTGGTGTGAAACACTCACACAACTAACTCTTCCCAATGCAAATAATTAAAAATAAACCTAACATTAGTAATAAAACATTAGAAATAAACAGAAAAACTACCCTTCAGAAAGATAACCTTACTTTAATCGTGAGTGAAAGACGAAAAAAGAAAATGAACCTCAGTTTGGCTTAAATTCAAAATATGGAAAATTGCTCGTTCACACCCAACTAGGCTGTGTAGAGAAAAATGCTCTAAATAAAAGTTGTAGATCGTTCAATTTCCTACAAATCTGATTATACATTTTTGTCGTAAAGTGCATACTAAGGTTGAAATCATTAAAAAAAATCGATTTTTTACACGTTTTCATGAGAAAAAACCCAGAAAATTGCTAAATACCGCTAAACTAAGAGTTATACATAAAATGTTTAAATTGAAAGTAGTTGGTTTGTGAATTCTCTACAACTTTTAATACATTTATATTTTTGCGCTAAAATGTATATTAAGGCCGCAATCTTGAGAAAACAATTTTTTACGAGCAAACAGCTTTTCCGAGAATTTCGGCAGATATGGCGCCTATCCTATCATATTTCTTATCAGACGGTCAGCCAATTAAATGACTGAATCATTTAAGAACAGAAGAGGTATAGGTGTACTGTGACACTAATCAAAATCACTTATCTCCTCTGAAAGTAATGAATTTCATTATACAGCCAGACCCTGCGGTGAATGAAGTGAAGGTGTCATTTTCAGAGTGGAAAATAAGTGCTTTTCAGAGGGCCCGGCATGTTGAAAAGCGTACTTTTCAACTCAGCGAGGAAGCGAATGGTAAACCACCTCACTCCTCGTTTAACTGAGTAAATAAAACCTCTAGAGATTCAAAGCAGCCTTTCGGATGATCACCTAAACAACAAACGGTTTTTTACTTTCTCTTACCTATATGAATATATAGGAAGGAAAGTATTGTTTTCATGTCGATTTTTCAAAATCGACTTTTCATCGGATCTACACGTTCTCGGACCCCCTGAACACAAAAAAACATGTTTTTAGCAATTGGTGTGTGTGTGTGTGTGTGTGTGTGTGTGTGTGTGTGTGTGTGCGCGCGTGCGTGCGTGCGTGCGCGCGTGTGTGTGTGTATGTGAACAGAATATCTCATAAACGGAGCGTCGTACGAACTTGAAACTTGAAACTTACGTTACATACTACTACTTTTTTTTAAATCTCCTGATTTACTGCATTTTTTATGCTCTACAAGATAGGATAGGCGCCATGTTTTCTGAAATTCTTGGTGAGGCTGTTTTCACGTAAAGAAATTGTTTTTTTAAGATAGCGGCTTTAATATGCATTTTAGCACAAAAATGTATATAATAAAAATTGTAGAGAATGTAAAATGCTACAAGTTTCACATCAAACATATTTTTTTATAACGCTTAGTTTAGCTGCAATTAGCAATTTTCTGTATTTTGTCTCACGAAAACGTGTGAATAATCGACTTTTTTTAGATTTTGGCTTTAGTATGCATTTTATGACAAAAGTGTATATAATCAAATGTATAGGAAATGAAACGATCTACAACTTTTATTTAAAACATTTTTCTCTACAGAGCCTAATTTAGCGTGAAAGAGTGATTTTCTGTATTTTTAAGTAAAACTTTTATTTTCCTTTTGTGTCGTTTACTCATGATTAAAATAAGGTTATGTTTTTTTGAGGTTAGTTTTTTGTTTATTTTTATGTTAGGTTTATTGTTAATTATTTGCGTCGGCAAGAGAAAGTTGTGTGAGTGTTTCACACCAGAGTTTTATGATACAAGCAATAATCGTTGGGGAAACAGGTGAATACACGAATAAACAACAGCAAAAACGAAAAACACTTGTAAGAGAGAAGAGTGTTTAATAACGAATGTATATTAGGCTTGGCTTATAAAACAACGGTACAACAGTTGTTGATAGACTAGCAGATATTCAATTTACTCGCAGTTCCGTGAGAAGTACAAACTTTATGGAAAGTTCTACGTATTAGAAAGACAAAGAGAGAAGAACTAAGTAAGAATAGAATACTCAGGTAACAAACATTGCGGGAATCGTTGTCCAAGTTGAACTCGTTTCTCATCATGTGTGTGTGTTAGTGTGTACACTGGCTCGCACAATAGAATAACGCTCTCTTAACAACTAAGTAACAAAACATACATTAACTTTTCTGATAATAACTGTTACTTCAATAAAATTATACTAATTAAAAATTAAATTCTGGTGTGAAACACTCACATAACTTTCTCTTGCCAATGAAAATAATGAACAATTGTTGTTTATGTCAACAGCTGAAAGGCTGGTTTGAACCTGTAGAGGTTTTACTAAGTAAAACGAGGAGTGAGGTGGTTTACCATTGCCAACACTCACTGAGTGGAAAAGTACGCTTATCAGCATGCCGGGCCCTCTGAAAAGCACATATTTTCCACTCTGCAAATGACACCTTCACTTCATTCACCACAGGGTCTGGCTGTACAATGAAATTCATTACTTTCAGAGAAGATAACTCTAATTAGTGTCTTTTACACCTCTACCTCTTCTGTTCTTAAATGATTCAGTCATTTAATTGACTGACCATGTGATAAGAAACAGAACTATTTATTTTAGCCCTGCAACGAACAGATTGAGTGTAAATAATTTGACACTCCACCTGTCTGTTATGGGCAAATGAACAATATAACCTAATATTAGTATAAAAGAAAATTAGAAAATAACAAAAAAATTAATCTCAAAAAACATACCAACCGGGTTGGTCTAGAGGTAAAGTCATCGCAAAAATCAGCTGTTTAACAGCTGATTTTCGGATACGAAGGTTCCTGGTTCAAATCCTAGTAAAGGTAGAGTTACTTTTATACGGATTTGAATACTAGACAATGGTTGCCGGTGTTCTTTGATGGTTGGGGTTCAATTAACCATACGAGAGTCAATTAACTACGAGTCGTCGACCTGGGTCTGTACAAGACTACACAGTCTCATTTACACGTCATACACACCATCCTCATCTCATTGGGTCATGGGGTTGCTTATTGTTCTGAATTGAACAGATTGCAACGGACACACATTAGGAATTTTAAAAAAACAACCACATTTTAATCATGAGGGAATCATGCAAAATGAAAATAAACTTTAGTTGGGCTTATAAATACATAAAATCACTCTTTCATGCTAAACTAGGCTCTGTAGAGAGAAATTCTTCAAATAAAAGTTGTAGATCTTTTAATTTCCTATAAATTTTATTATAACTTGTACACTTTTGTCGTAAAATGCATACTAAGGCTGAAATCTTTAAAAAATTTATTTTTTTACACGTTTTAGTGAGAATAAAACAGAAAATCGCTAATTACCGCTAAACTAAGCGTTTTACAAAAAATGTTTGAAATGAAATTGTAGGATTTTAAATTTTCTACAACTTTTATTATATACATTTTTTGCTAAAATGCATATTAAAGCCGCAATTTAAAAAAAACAAGTTTTTTCTAGAAAACAAACACTTTTTTCAAGATTTTCAGCAGACATGGCGCCTACCCTATCTTGAAAAGCATAAAAATGTAGTAAATGAGGCGATTTTTTAAAAAATCGTAAGAGCCATTTTATTAAAAAATCGCAAAAAATGACACGAATAAACAACTACTTCCGGTTAACCGTTTTTGATGAAAATATTCCTGTCGGATCCGATAGTAATATCTAACTGAAATTTCAAGTTCCAATTCCGTACGATGTTCAGTTTTGAGATATTTTGTTAACACACGCACGCACACACACACACACACACACACACACACACACACACACACAGACCGCTAGAAACATGGTTTTGTTTATTTTTTATGCTGATAAGAGTACTTTTCCAATCATTGAGAAAGGGAATTGTAAACCACCTGACTCCTCGTTTTACTTAGTAAAACCTCTACAGGTTCAAACCAGCCTACTACAGGGTGATCACCAAAA
Organism: Catonia carolina; assembly: GCA_035578175.1. NCBI lineage: Eukaryota > Metazoa > Arthropoda > Insecta > Hemiptera > Achilidae > Catonia > Catonia carolina. Next base: position 3,811,352 of record JAQMRL010000006.1, on the reverse strand, counting down.
CAACAATTTAACTGTAATTTATACGTAGACTAAGCATAACAATTAACTGTAATATATAATCTTGTAAAAAAATAATTGTTATAAATTTTAAAGAAATTTTAATTATTATTACTTTCTCTTGCCTATATGAATATATAGGAAGGAAAGTATTGTTTTCATGTCGATTTTAAGAAATCGAGTTTTCACCGGATCTATACGTTTTCAAACCCCCTGAACCCAAAAAACATGTTTTTAGCGATTGGTGTGTGTGTGTGTGTGTGTGTGTGTGTGTGTGTGTGAACAGAATATCTCAAGAACGGAACATCGTACGAACTTGAAACTTGAAATTTAAGTTACATACCACTACCGGACACGACACGAACATTTTCATCAAAATCGGTCAACCGGAAGTAGTAGTTTATTCGTATAATTTTTCAGTTTTTTGCGATTTTCTCAAAAACTGGTCCTACGATTTTTTTTAAAATCGCCTATTTTACTCAATTTTTTATTCTCTACAAGATAGGGTAGGCGCCATGTTTGCTGAAATTCTCGGTGAGGCTGTTTTCACGTAAAAACGTTGTTTTTTTAAGATTACGGCTTTAATATAAATTTTAGCGCAAAAACTTATATAGTAAAAGTTGTAGAGAATTTAAAAACCTACAACTTCTGTTTCAAACATTCTTTTGTATGACGCTTAGTTTAGCAGTAATTAGCAATTTTCTGATTTTTTCTCACGAAAACGTGTAAAAAATCGATTTTTTTAAGATTTCGGCCTTGGTATGCATTTTACGACAAAAGTGTATATAACCAAATTTATAGGAAATTTAAAGATCTACAACTTTTATTTAACGTATTTTTCTCTAGAGAGCCTAGTTTAGCGTGAAATAGTGATTTTCCGTATTTTTAAGCCAGACTGAGGTTGATTTCCATTTTGAGTGTTTCACTCATGATTAAAATAAGGTTATGTTTCTTGAGGTTAGTTTTTTGTTTATTTCTAATATTTTATTACTAATGTTAAATTATATTGTAAATTATTTGCATTGGCAAGAGAAAGTTGTGTGAGTGTTTCACACCAGATTTTTTATTAAAACGAACCTTGCCTATATGTTACAATATTATTGAATAAATATAATTGTCCTTATGGTAGATTAAGATTTCGGTTCAATCTATTCGACAAATTTATAGAAAATAAACAGAAGCTTTTTTTTGAGTGATGATGCCTACATAAGCCTTGGGCTTGTACGTAGGTAATGATATGGGGTGATTTACAGATGAAAAAATGCCAGACCTGACCGGGAATCGAACCCGGGACCCCGGCATAGTAGCCAATTGCGTTGACCACTACACCACGGGCCGGCCGGCTTTACGGTAATATTTTTTATATCACTAGAAACAACAAATAACAATTAAATTTAAGTAAAACGTAAAATTATCTATAATATTACAGGTAATTATAGAAATGAATAAAAATGAGATAGAATTAATAAAATTATCAGTACGGAAAATACGCACGAGTGGGGTTACATAGACAGGTAGGCCTATTTTTTATCACAATACAAAGATATTCTCCTCTAAACACAAAGACAAATCTACTCTCACAACAAAAGTGAATTAAAAGATACTATTGACAAACCTCTTAAAATATGAGTAATGTTTTTGAAGTACATTCTTTTTCGGATATCTATAAATTTTATAAACACAGCCGTATATAGTAGTGTTCAAATAGGATGACGGGAAGTATAAAAAAATCTGGTGTGAAACATTCACACAAGTTTCTCTTGCCAATGCAAATAAAATAAAAATAAACCTAACATTAGTAATAAAACATTAAAAATAAACAAAAAACCAACCTTAATAAACATAACCTAATTTCAATCAAAAGTGCAAGAAGCAAAATGAAAATCGAACTCAGTTTGGCTTAAAAATACGGAAAATCACTCTTCCACGCTAAACTAGGCTCTGTAGAGAAAAATGTTTTAAATAAAAGTTGTAGATCTTTTAATTTTCTATAAATTTTATTATTTCCTTTTTCTTTTACAACTTTCATTATAAAAAGTTTTGCGTTAAAATGCACATTAAAGCCGTAATATATTAAAACAACAATTTTTTTACGTGAAAACAGCCCCACCAAGAATTTTTAGCAAACATGGCGCCTACCCTATCTTGTAGAGAATAAAAACTTTAACAAACCAGGCGATTTTAAAAAAAATCGTAGAACCAGTTTTTGAGAAAATCACAAAAAAGTAAAAAATTACACGAATAAACTACTACTTCCGGTTGACCGATTTTGATAAAAATGTTCGTGTTGGGTCCGGTAGTGGTATGTAACCCAAGTTTCAAGTTCGCACAATGTTCCGTTCGTGAGATATTCTGTTCACGCACACACACAGACCAATCGGTACAAACATTTTTGTTGGGTTCAGGGGGTCTGAAAATGTGTAGATCCGGTGAAAACTCTATTTTAAAAAATCGACATGAAAACAATACCGTCCTTCCTATATATTCATTCATATAGGCAAGAGAAAATAAAAATATATAACTTCAACCTTTCATCCTTATTTCATCAAACTGTTAGAATGCTACAGTAGAAAATAAATAAATAAATAAATTAGATTGTTTTTTATAATTCAACATTGATAAGAAATTAAACGATAAAATTCGAATATTTCGGTTAAAAATTAAATTTAAGTGTATTGATATTTATTTACTTAAGTGTTATTCGAAGTAGACACATATTTACGTTCGTAGTTTAAACTGTAGTATACGGTGTCAATAATGGTTAATTAAATTTAATATTTCATTTTATGATTTATTATTAAAATAAATGTGTGAATTATAATTAATTTTTTTATTAAAAAAATGAATGAATTTCATAAGGACGGACGTGGCAGACAATTTTTTTCTGGATTTGCAGGTAAACATAGTATATATTTATGACAAAAATAAACAATTATATTTGTTAAAAAATTTGGTGTGAAACAATCACACAACTTTCTCTTGCCAATCAAAATAATTAACAATATAACCTAACATTAGTAATACAATATTAGAAATAAACAAAAAACTAACCTCAATAAACATAACCTTATTTTAATCATGAGTGAAACATGCAAAATGAAAAAACAACCTCAGTTTGGTTTGAAAATACGGAAAATCACTCTTTCACGCTAAACTGTAGAAAAAATTCAATAAATAAAAGTCGTAGATCTTTTCATTTCCTATAAATTTTTTTATATACATTTTTGTCGTAACATGCATGCTAATGCTGAATTCTTAAAAAAATAGATTTTTCACACGTTTTCGTGAGAAAAAAACAGAAATTACTAATTATCGCTAAACTCAGCGTTATACAAAAAAATTTTGAAATAAAAGTTTTAGGATTTTAAATTCTTTACATTTTTTATCTCTCAGGAGATCTCCTGAGAGATGGCCAAAGATATTATTGGACTGGGTCCCTGAGTCAAGCCGGAAAAGAGGAAGGCCGAAGCACTCCTGGCAGTATGGCATGGAGGTGGCGATGCAGGCGAGAGGACTGACAGACAATGACTGCTTGGACAGACAAATGTGGAGGGTATTAGGATGCGAGAGACGGCGACAGCTGTAAAACAAACTCGCTAATATATATATATATATATATATATATACATATATACACATTTTTTATGATAAAAATTTTTGCGCTAAAATATTTAAAAATTTAAAATTTTTGCGTTCGAATATTTCGGTTAAAAATTAAATTTAAATGTGTTGATAATAATTATTTACTTAAGTGTTATTCGAAGTAGACACATAAATACGTTCATAGTTTTAACTGTACTTTACGGTGACAATAATGGTTAATGAAAATTTATATTTCATTTTATGATTTATAATTTAAATCAATGTGTGAATTATAATTAATTTTTTATTTAAAAAAATGAATGAATTTCATAAGGATGGAGGACGTGGCAGACAATTTTTTCTCTGGATTTGCAGGGAAACATAGAATACATTTATGAAAAAAATAAACAATTATATATATATATATATATATATATATAATTGTTTATTTATTTATTTTTTTATTTTTTTTATTTTTTTATATATATATATATATATATATATATAATTATATTTTAACTTTCTCTTGCCTATATGAATATATAGGAAGGAAAGTATTGTTTTCATGTCGATTTTTCGAAATCGAGTTTTCACCGGATCTACACGTTTTCAGACCTCCTCAACCCAAAAAACATGTTTTTAGCGATTGGTCTGTGTGTGTGTCTGTGAGTGTGTATGTGAACACACTCAGGGTTCAGGGGGTCTGAACCCTGAACCCCCGCAAACATGTTTTTAGCGATTGGTCTGTGTATGTGCATGCGGGTGTGCGTGTGTGTGTGAACAGAATATCTCAAGAACGGAACATTGTACGAACTTGAAACTTGAAATTTAAGTTACATACCACTACCGGACCCGGCACGAACATTTTCGTCGAAATCGGTCAACCGGAAATAGTAGTTTATTCGTGTAATTTTTCACTTTTTTGCTATTTTCTCAAAAACTGGTCCTACGATTTTTTTTAAATCCCTGGTTTACTTAATTTTTTATGCTCTACAAGATAGGGTAGGCGCCATATTCACTGAAATTCTCGGTGAGGCTGTTTTCACGTAAACAAATTGTTTTTTTAATATTACGGCTTTAATATGCATTTTAGCGCAAAAATTTATGTAATGAAAGTTGTAGAGAATTTAAAATTCTACAACTTTCATCACAAACATGCTTTTGTATACCGCTTAGTTTAGCAGTAATTAGCAATTTTCTGTTTTTTCTCACAAAAACGTGTGAAAAATCGATTTTTTTTAAGATTTCGGTCTTAGCTTTTTAAAATTTTCATTTTACGACAAAAATGTAGACTATATAATCAAATTTATAGAAAATTAAAAGACCTACAACTTTCATTTAAAGCATTTTTCTCTGTAGAGCCTAGTTTAGCGTGAAAGAGTGATTATTCGTATTTTAAAGCCAAACTGAGGTTGATTTTCATTTTGCGTCTTTCACTCATGATTAAAATTAGGTTGTGTTTATTGAGGTTAGTTTTTTGTTTATTTCTAATGTTTTATTACTAATGTTAGGTTATATTGTTAATTATTTGCATTGGCAAGAGAAAGTTGTGTAAGTGTTTCACATCAGATTTTTCATTTTTAGTAGGCGACTCTGTTGAGATTTTTTCCCGGCCTGTTAGTTCAATGATTTCCTCCTGATATTTAAAGTACGGGACCTTATTAATTGTACCATATTTAGTTTTCAAGCCCGCTATTTCTATCCTTGAACACAAGGAATCAGTTTTTTCGACTGAGATTTGCAATCCGACCCTTTCTGCACATTCTTTGAGTGTCTCAATCTGCATGACGGCGGTCTCCTCTCATCCTCTGCTAGTATTGCCAGATCGTCCGCAAAAGCCAGGTATGGTATACAAAGGTTGTTTTCGAGAAAACCGAGTGTGATTGGTTTCAAATACTTATGTTTTTTGAGCTCTTTCTTTGTTTTTACAATATTATTATAGATACATTTATTTATAAATATTTACTTTCTCTTGCCTATATGAATATATAGGAAGGAAAGTATTGTTTTCATGTCGATTTTTTGATATCGAGTTTTCACCGGATCTATACGTTTTCAGACCCCCTGAACCCAAAAAAACATGTTTTTAGCGATTAGTGTGTGTGTGTGTGTGTGTGTGTGTGAACAGAATATCTCAAGAACGGAACATCGTACGAACTTGAAACTTGAAACTGAAGTTACATACCACTACCGGACCCGACACAAACATTTTCATCAAAATCGGTCAACCGGAAGTAGTAGTTTATTCGTGTAATTTTTCACTTTTTTGTGATTTTCTCAAAAACTGGTCCTACGATTTCTTTTTAAAATCGCCTGGTTTATTCATTTTTTTATTCTCTACAAGATAGGGTAGGCACCATGTTTGCTGAAATACTCAGTGAGGCTGCTTTCACGTAAAGAAATTGTTTTTTTAAGATAACGGCTTTAATATGCATTTTAGCGCAAAAATGTATATAATAAAAAATGTAGAGAATTAAAAGTCCTATAACTTTTATTTGTAATATTTTTTTGTATAGCGCTTAGTTTAGCAGTAATTAGCTATTTTCTGTTTTTTCTCACGAAAACGTGTGAAAAATCGATTTTTTAAAGAATTCAGCATTAGTATGCATTTTACGACAAAAATATCGTAAATCAAATTCATAGGAAATTAAAAGATCTACAACTTTTATATAAAACACGTTTCTCTACAGAGCCTAGTTTAGCGTGAAAGAGTGATTTTCCGTATTTTTAAGCTAAACTGAGATTGATTTTCATTTTGCGTCTTTCATATATGATTAAAATAAGGTTATGTTTTTTTAGGTTATTTTATTGTTTATTTCTATTGTTTTAGTAGTATTTGAATTATTTGCATTGGCAAGAGAAAGTTGTGTGAATGTTTCACACCAATTTTTACTTTCTCTTGCCTATATGAATATATAGGAAGGGAAGTATTATTTTCATGTCGATTTTTCGAAATCAAGTTTTCACCGGATCTATACGTTTTCAGACCCCCTGAACCCAAAAACATGTTTTTAGCGATTGGTCTGTGTGTGTGTGTGTGTGTGTGTGTGTGTGTGTGTGTGCGCGCGTGAACAGAATATCTCAAGAACGGAACATCGTACGAACTTGAAACTTGAAACTTAAGTTACATACCACTACCGGACCCGACACGAACATTTTCATCAAAATCGGTCAACCGGAAGTAGTAGTAACTTAGTTTATACCTATAATTTTTCACTTTTTTACGATTTTCTCAAAAACTGGTCCTACGATTTTTTTTAAAATCGCTTGGTTTACTCAATTTTTTATTCTCTACAAGATAGGGTAGGCGCCACGTTTGCTGAAATTCTGCGTGAGGCTGTTTTTACGTAAAAACATTTTATTTTTAAGATTGCGGCTTTAATATGCATTTAAGCGCAAAACGTTATATAATATGTTGTAGAGAATTTAAAAACCTACAACTTTTATCTAAAACATTTTTTTGTATAACGCTTAGTTTAGCGGTAATTTGCGATTTTCTGTTTTTTTCTCACGAAAACGTGAGAAAAATCGATTTTTTTAACATTTCAGCCTTAGTATGCGTTTTACGACAAAAGTGTATATAATAAAATTTATAGAAAATTAAGAGATCTACAACTTTTATTTAGAGCATTTTCCTTTACAGAGTCTAGTATACCGTGAAAGTGTGATTTTCCGTTTTTTTAAGCCAAATTGAGTTCGATTTTCGTTTTGCGTCATTCACTCATGATTAAAATAAGGTTATGTTTATTGAGGTTAGTTTTTGTTTATTTCTAGCCTAATATTTTATTAATAATGTTAGGTTTATTATTAGAATTATTTGCATAGGCAAGAGAAAGTTGTGTGAGTGTTTCACACCAGATTTTTTTTAATTTTTGTTAACAGGAGGTTTATGCTTGTTATTGGACGGAACATGGTTAGGTTGGACGACACCATTTATGGATAATTTAAAACAAGGACGACTACCATACAATTTGACAGAAACCGAAGAAACATGGGTGTCAACAATCAGTGAAATCGGTACAATAATAAGTCCAATACCGACCGCATATTTAATGGATAATTCCGGGCGAAAAACTTTATTTCTTATAATCGGAATTATTTATGTATTATCATGGATTATGGCGTCGGTAGCCGTACAAGTGTATCTTTTATACGGAGCAAGATTATTAAGTGGTTTCGGAAAAGGTATGACATATACAGTTTATCCGTTATATTTGGCCGAAATTTCGGAAACTCATATCCGAGGTGCAATTAGTGGTTTATTTACGGTTTTAACATTTTCCGGAATGTTGTTGGAATATTTGCTGTCGTTGTATATTCCTTACAAAACCATGATTATCATATCCTTAATCGTATCATTGTTATCAGTAGCGTTTATTCTTCGAATTCCAGAATCTCCGCATTATTTAATCATGAAGGAAAATCACAAAGAAGCTCATAAATCGTTTAGTTGGTTAAGAAATCCTAGAAAAGGTCTTAGAGAAGCTGAATTATATATTGAAAAAGAATTTGAAATTCTGAAAAATCAAATCAAAAATGTAAGTACAATTAATTTTTTATTGTTATTTACGTATTAGCTGATTTTTTTTTTTTTTTTTGGTTTAACGTCCGACTGTTCTGCAATTAGGCCTACTGCTAATGCAGACGGTGAAGGATGAAATGATTTTTTGTAATGTATGAAAATATGCCATGCCTGAATGGGATTCGAACCCAAGACCACATGAGATTTATTTTTTGATTTGACGTCAGAATGTTCTGCAATTACTGCTAATGCAGACGGTGAAAGATGAAATGATTTTTTGTAACGTATGAAAATATGCCATGCCTGAATGGGATTCGAACCCAAGACCACATGATAAGATTTTTTTTTTTTTTTGGTTTGACGTCTGACTGTTCTGCAATTACTGCTAATGCAGACGGTGAAAGATGAAATGATTTTTTGTAACGTATGATAATATGCCGTGCCTGATTGGGATTCGAACCCAAGACCACATGAGATTTATTTTTTGATTTGACGTCAGAATGTTCTGCAATTACTGCTAATGCAGACGGTGAAAGATGAAATGATTTTTTGTAACGTATGAAAATATGCCGTGCCTGATTGGGATTCGAACCCAAGACCACATGAGATTTTTTTTTTTGGTTTGACGTCCGACTGTTCTGCAATTACTGCTAATGCAGACGGTGAAGGATGAAATGATTTTTTGTAACGTATGAAAATATGCCGTGCCTGATTGGGATTCGAACCCAAGACTGCATGAGATTTTTTTTTGATTTGACGTCAGAATGTTCTGTAATTACTGCTAATGCAGACGGTGAAGGATGAAATGATTTTTTGTAACGTATGAAAATATGCCGTGCCTGATTGGGATTCGAACCCAAGACTGCATGAGATTTTTTTTTGATTTGACGTCAGAATGTTCTGTAATTACTGCTAATGCAGACGGTGAAGGATGAAATGATTTTTTGTAACGTATGAAAATATGCCGTGCCTGATTGGGATTCGAACCCAAGACCGCATGATAAGATTTTTTTTTTTTTTTGGTTTGACGTCCGACTGTTCTGCAATTACTCGTAATGCAGACGGTGGAAGATAAAATGATTTTTTGTAACGTATGAAAATATGGCGTGCCTGAATGGGATTCGAACCCAAGACCGCATGACAAGATTTTTTTTTGATTTGACGTCAGAATGTTCTGTAATTACTGCTAATGCAGACGGTGAAGGATGAAATGATTTTTTGTAACGTATGAAAATATGCCGTGCCTGAATGAGATTCGAACCCAGGACCGCATGATGAGAGGCGAGCACTTTATTAAGGTAATTTCACAATTACCTTCCTCACTGAGAAAAAAGAATGAATTACTCCTTTTTACTTTCTCTTGCCTATATGAATATATAGGAAGGAAAGTATTGTTTTCATGTCGATTTTTCGAAATCGAGTTTTCACCGGATCTATACGTTTTCAGACCCCCTAAACCCAAAAAACATGTTTTTAGCGATTGGTCTGTGTGTGTGTCTGTGTGTGTGTGTGTGTGTGTGTGTGTGTGTATGTGTGTGTCTGTGTGTGAACAGAATATCTCAAGAACGGAACATCGTACGAACTTGAAACTTAAAACTTAAGTTACATACCACTACCGGACCCGACACGAACATTTTCATCAAAATCGGTCAACCGAAAGTAGTAATTTATTCGTATATTTTTTCACTTTTTTGCGATTTTCTCAAAAACTGGTCCTACGATTTTTTTTTAAATCGCCTGGTTTACTCAATTTTTTATTCTCTACAAGATTTGATAGGCGCCATGTTTGCTGAAATTCTGCGTGAGGCTGTTTTTACGTAAAAACATTTTCTTTTTAAGATTGCGGCTTTAATATGCATTTTATTGCAAAACGTTATATAATAAACGTTGTAGAAAATTTAAAAACCTACAACTTTTATTTCAAACATTTTTTTGTATAACGCTTAGTTTAGCGGTAATTTGCGATTTTCAGTTTTGTTCTCACGAAAACGTGAGAAAAAACAATTTTTTTAACATTTCGGCCTTAGTATGCATTTTACGACAAAAGTGTATATAATTAAATTTATAGAAAATTAAAAGATCTACAACTTTTATTTACAGCATTTTTCTCTACAGAGCCTAGTTTAGAGAGAAAGAGTGATTTTCCGTATTTCTAAGCCAAACTGAGGTTGATTTTCATTTTGCGTCTTTCACTCATGATTAAAATTAGGTGATGTTTATTTCTAATGTTTTATTACTAATGTTAGGTTTATTGTAAATTATTTGCATTGGCAAGAGAAAGTTGTGTGAGTGTTTCACACCAGATTTTTTATTTAGTGTTAGGGGTATGAACTGAATTTTATTACTTAAGTGTTTGTGGTGATTACATTTTGAGTTACACGCTTGATACAAAAGTCTTACGCTTTCGGGTTGGCCGATGTAGCCTAAGCAGGACACATTACTATCTGTCCTACTATCCAACTTCGCCAACGCGGCCGGCGGAAGTTGAGAGGAAGTTGAAACTCATTGAACTTTAATGCAAAAATGTATTAATACAAAAAAATCTGGTGTGAAACACTCACACAACTTTCTCTTGCCAGTGCAAATAATTAACAATAAACCTAAAATTACTAATAAAACATAAGAAATAAACAAAAAACTAACCTCAAAAAACATAACCTTATTTCAATCATGAGTGAAAGACGCAAAATGAAAATCGACCTCAGTTTGGCTTAGAAATACGGAAAATCACTCTTTTTCTCTAATCTAGGCTCTGTAGAGAAAAATGCTCTAAATAAAAGTTGTAGATCTCTTAATTTTCTATAAATTTTATTATATACACTTTTGTCGTAAAATGCATACTAAGACCGAAATGTTAAAAAAATCGATTTTTCTCACGTTTTCGTGAGAAAAAAAACAGAAAATCGCAAATTACCGCTAAACTAAGCGTTATACAAAAAACTGTTTGAAATAAAAGTTGTAGGTTTTTAAATTCTCTACAACTTATATTATATAACGTTTTGCGCTGAAATGCATATTTAAGCCGCAATCTTAAAAATAAAATGTTTTTACGTAAAAACAGCCTCACGCAGAATTTCGGCAAACATGGCGCCTACCCTATCTTGTAGAGAATAAAAAATTGAGTAAACCAGGCGATTTTAAAAAAAATCGTAGGACCAGTTTTTGAGAAAATCGCAAAAAAGTGAAAAATTATAGGAATAAAATAAGTTACTACTACTTCCGGTTGACCGATTTTGATGAAAATGTTCGTGTCGGGTCCAGGTGTGGTATGTAACTTACGTTTCAAGTTTCAAGTTCGTACGATGTTCCATTCTTGAGATATTCTGTTCACACACAGACCAATCGCTAAAAACATGTTTTTTGGGTTCAGGGGGTCTGAAAACGTATAGATCAGGTGAAAACTCGATTTAGAAAAATCGACATGAAAACAATACTTTCCTTCCTATATATTCATATAGGCAAGAGAAAGTAAAAAATCTATTCAGTGTCACTGGAACCCACCGGGTTGGTCTAGAGGTAAAGTCGTCACCAAAATCAGCTGTTTAACAGCTGATTTTCGGAGACGAAGGATCCTGGTTCAAAACCTAGTAAAGGTAGTTACTTTTATACGGGTTTGAATACTAGACAGCGGTTACCGGTGTACTTTGATAGTTGGGGTTTAATTAACCATACTTTCTCAGGAATGGTCGGCCTGAGTATACTGTCCTCCGCATGATAGGTGCAATCTTCGACTTATAGCGCGTTACCAGTACATGGAATTTTGCTTTAAAAATACAACATTTCAGTAACGTAATTTTCAACAGAAAACTAAGAATTATCGGTACTAAATTATAACTAGAAAATGTTAAAATGTAAAGACAAAATAAAAACAATCCAAGAAAAATAACATGCAAAATAAAACAATTTCATGATTTATTATGTAAATGGATAAATAAGTAAATATAATCTGTCACAATGTTTCTTCAGGCAATCGTTACTTTTAAAATTAAACACATTTTAAATTTATACAAATCTGACAAACTTTTAATGTCTTTTAATATTATTTTAATAAAAATATAAAATTATATACGTACACTGGATGTCTCAAAAGTTTAAGCTATCCAAGATATTATGAGAGGAAGTTTTTTTTTTTTTTTTTTTTTTTGGTTTAACGTCCGACTGTTTTGCAAATTGCTGCTAATGCAGACGGTGAAGGATGAAATGAATTTTTTGTAACGTATGAAAAAATGCCATGCCCGAGTGGGATTCGAACCCAAGACCGCGTGATGAGAGGCGAGCACGTTACCAACATCGCCAACGCGGCCGGCGGAAGTTGAGAGGAAGTTGAAACTCATTGAACTTTAATGCAAAAATGTATTAATACAAAAAAAATCTATTCAGTGTCACTGGAACCCACCGGGTTGGTCTAGAGGTAAAGTCGTCACCAAAATCAGCTGTTTAACAGCTGATTTTCGGAGACGAAGGATCCTGGTTCAAATCCTAGTAAAGGTAGTTACTTTTATACGGGTTTGAATACTAGACAGCGGTTACCGGTGTACTTTGATAGTTGGGGTTTAATTAACGATACTTTCTCAGGAATGGTCGGCCTGAGTTTGGACAAGACTACACCTCATTTACACGTCATACATATCATCCTCATCTCATTGGGTCATGGGGTTGCTTATTGTTCTGAATTGAACAGATTGCAACGTACACATATTAGGAATTCAAAAAAAAAAGTGTCACTGTTGTAAAACACTCAGACGACTTTCTCTTCCCGATGTAAATAATAAATATTATAACCTGTATTTTAATCATGAGTAAATAATGTAAAATGAAGAACATAACCTAAATTTAATCACCAGTGAATGACGCAACATGAAGATCAACCTTTGTAGAACTTAAAAATCTGGTTAGAAAATCGCAAAAAAATGACGAATAAACTACTACTTCCGGTTGACCGATTTTGATGAAAATGTTCGTGTCGGGTCCCGGTAGTGGTATGCAACTTAAGTTTTAAGTTTCAAGTTCGTACGATGGTACTGTCACCGCCACCCCTTCTGATTAATTATTTACTGTGTTGCCGGCCTTCAATACTTCTTCCGGCATTTGTTGGCGCGGTAGGCCCTTTAGCGGCGCACCGACAAATCTTTCCGCTCCGCACCGACAGAGGCCTTTGTCATCAAGGCCGAGCTAGTAGCCGCTCTCTACCACAACGCTCTCGGCGACTATGAAAAGAGCGCTGCACTGAGCCGAGCGATTCAATTCCGATCAAGACACCGAGGGATTCACTTCGAACCAGACAGCAGACAAGACGTCCACCACGGCACACGGCTGTCGGACTCCAGCGAAGGCTAATCAACGACCCAGCAAGAGAGAAGATGATGCTTCCGCTCGCCGACCCGTCGACCGGACCGTCATCGCCCGCTGACGCGAGTGATGCCCATAGCGGTCCCTCGACCGAGCATTACGCCCACCGGACCCGACGAAGCAGCCATCGACGCACTACTGCGAGGGAAGAAGATGACGTCTCCGCTGGACGACGACACGCCGTGTCGCCCAGCTCCTCGACCGCCACGACGACTACGACTGACGCTTCCCATCAAGACGACCACCGCGTAAACGGCCCTTTTCAGCCACACCAAACAAATAAGGTTGGCCACACAATGTCGCCATCCGGTGACAGTATGATGTTCCGTTCTTGAGATATTCTGTTCACACACACGCACGCACGCACGCACACACACGCACGCACACACACACACACACACAAATATACCCCCAATCGCTAAAAACATGTTTTTTTTGTTCAGGGGGTCTAAAAACGTGTATATTCTGTGAAAACTCAATTTCGAAAAATCGACATGAAAACAATACATTTCTTCCTATATATTTATATAGGCAAGAGAAAGCAATAACTATTTGAGACGACAAATTTGATAAAGCGTTAAGTATTTCTGTTTTCATTAAATCATTATTCAAAACCCCACCAACTTTCTTGAAGATCCTATACATTACTAGAATAATTATCATAAGTTTTAATTCATTTTGTGCAGTGCACAGTGCATGTATTTTATTATTTTATATAATGGTAGAACAATATATTTATGTGAACTGTAGTAATTCATGTCTTTATTGTTACTAAACTAAACTTCCATAACCCCGCCTCCTTGATTATTTTCTTCTTTTTCTATATCATTGTAACGTTGCTATGTTTTATGTATTTATTTGTCAGTCTACCTCCTACAGTCGTATCCTATTTAAACATGCAATCTGTCATTCATTAACTTTATTATATGAACTATAGCCTTAATTTATACATTGGCTACAGCGTGCCCCATAAAACGTATCCCTAATCAATGTTGTTTAGGTCATCACTGATGACTCATCAGCCAAAATGCTGGTTTGAAACTGTAGAGGTTTTACTAAGTAAAAGGAGGAGTGAGGTGGTTTACCATTGCCAGGTAGGCGCTATGTCTGCTGAAATTCTTGGGGAGGCTGTGCTCTCTTAGAAAACTATTGTTTTTTTACGATTACGGCCTAAATATGAATTTTAGCGCAAAATTAAAATATCTACAAGGTTTTTTTATTTTTTTTACTTTTAAGACCAACCTGGATCACTTTAAGTTAGTTTAACATTTATTTAGTCTTACGTTGTTTTCTCTTCTCCCGGTAGGCCCTCATTCTAAGCGATCGGGCCAGTCTCACTTCGTCTGATACGACACTCGTTTTATATTGTTTAGTTGGAGGAGGTGAAAATTTAAAGCTGTTAATGATGTTTAATTTTTCGGATTTATTTTGGAGGTCTTCAATTTTTAATCCCATCTCCTCCAGATCTTCATTTATTACTACTATTAATGCATTTATATCTACAAGGTTTATTAAATGCATTTTTTTCTAAAGAGCCTAGTTTAGCATGAAAGAGTGATTTTTCGTATTATTAAGCCAAACTGAGGTTGATTTTCATTTTGCATCATTCACTCACTATTAAAATAAACTTATGTTTTTAAGGTTAATTTTTTTGTTTATTTCTAATGTTTTATTACTAATGTTGTTGTTACGTCATTAGCCGAAAAACTGGTTTGAACCTGTAGAGGTTTTACTAAGTAAAACGACGAGTGAAGTGGTTTACTATTGCCTTCCTCACTGAATGTAAAAGTACACTTATCAGCACGCTGAGCCCTCTGAAAAGCACATATTTTCCACTCTGCAAATGACACCTTCACTTCATTCACCACCGGGTCCAACTGTATAATTAAATTCATTACTTTCAAAGGATATAACTCTGATTAGTGTCTTTTACACCTCTACCTCTTCTGTTTTTAAATGATTCAGTCATTTAATTGTCTGACCATGTGATAAGAAACAGAACTATTTATTTTAGCCCTGCAACGAACAGATTGAGTGTAAATAATTTGACATTCCATCTGTCTGTTATCGGCAGACCCTAATCAATGTACAGTAAGAAGTCGATTATCCGAACGTCTATCAACCGGACGACCGGTTATCCGGATGCCCTTCGGGAAAAATTTGTAAAATACTGTACGTATGTACTATATACATTTATGTATGTACTAATTTATTTCTGAATTTCGTAGACATACAAATTTAAAATACCGTTATCGTATTAAAACGTCATATGTGTTAATGTCTGCCCATAACAGACAGGTGGAGTGTCAAATTATTTACACTCAATCTGTTTGTTGCAGGGCTAAAATAAATAGTTCTGTTTCTTATCACATGGTCAGCCAATTAAATGACTGAATCGTTTAAGAACAGAAGCGGTAGAGGTGTAAAAGACACTAGTCAGAGTTATCTTCTCTGAAAGTAATGAATTTCACTATACAGCCAGACCCTGTGGTGAATGAAGTGAAGGTGTCATTTGCAGAGTGGAAAAAATGTGCTTTTCAGAGGGCCCGGCATGCTGTTAAGCGTACTTTTCCACTCAGTGAGGAAGGCAGTGGTAAACCACCTCACTCCTCGTTTTACTTAGTAAAACCTCTAGAGGTTCAAACCAGCCTTTCAGCTGTTGACCTAAACAACAACAACATGTGTTAATGTATAAATGCTTTGTTTAATACGCAGAAAATGGAATGAAATGGTTGGAACAGCAACCAGAATGTGACGCCGAACAGTTTTAATTTTAAAATGACTTCGAGTTTGGCTGCTAGCAAGAGATTTGCTTCCCTTAAACAAAGGAATATTTCAGATTTTTTTAAAAACTAATTTTGTGTAACACATTTATACTGTACATAATTATGATTTTTAGTGTTTTTAACTTATAGTAGTACTACATGTTCATTTATTTTGTAAAGTACGATATAGTGAATTGTATAAGTACATAATATTTATGTGTTTTTACTTTCTCTTGCCTATATGAATATATAGGAAGGAAAGTATTGTTTTCATGTCGATTTTTCGAAATCGAGTTTTCACCGGATCTATACGTTTTCAGACCCCCTGAACCCAAAAAACATGTTTTTAGCGATTGGTCTGTGTGTGTGTGTCTGTGTGTGTGTCTGTGCGTGTGTGTGTGTCTGTGTGTGAACAGAATATCTCAAGAACGGAACATCGTACGAACTTGAAACTTGAAACTTAAGTTACATACCACTACCGGACGCGACACAAACATTTTCATCAAAATCGGTCAACCGGAAGTAGTAGTTTATTCGTATAATTTTTCAGTTTTTTGCGATTTTCTCAAAAACTGGTCCTACGATTTTTTTAAAAATCGCCTGGTTTATTCAATTTTTTATTCTCTACAAGATAGGGTAGGCGCCATGTTTGCTGAAATTCTCGGTGAGGCTGTTTTCACGTAAAAACGTTGTTTTTTTAAGATTACGGCTTTAATATAAATTTTAGCGCAAAAACTTATATAATAAAAGTTGTAGAGAATTTAAAAACCTACAACTTCTGTTTCAAACATTTTTTTGTATGACGCTTAGTTTAGCAGTAATTAGCGATTTTCTGATTTTTTCTCACGAAAACGTGTGAAAAATCGATTTTTTTAAGATTTTGGCCTTAGTATGCATTTTACGACAAATGTGTATATAACCAAATTTATAGGAAATTAAAAGATCTACAACTTTTATTTAACGTATTGTTCTCTACAGAGCCTAGTTTAGCGTGAAATAGTGATTTTCCGTATTTTTAAGCCAGACTGAGGTTGATTTTCATTTTGAGTGTTTCACTCATGATTAAAATAAGGTTATGTTTATTGAGGTTAGTTTTTTGTTTATTTCTAATATTTTATTACTAATGTTAAATTATATTGTAAATTATTTGCATTGGCAAGAGAAAGTTGTGTGAGTGTTTCACACCAGATTTTTAGTATTTTTAAGCCAAACTGAGGTTGATTTTTATTTTGCGTTATCAACCATGATTAAAATTAGGTTATGTTTATTGAGGTTAGTTTTTTGTTTATTTCTAATGTTTTATTACCTACAGTTCAGCCGTTCTTAGTTTGCTCCTACTGTCAACAAACAAAAGCCACCTACTACAGGGTGCACTGTCAACAAACAAAAGCCACCTACTACAGGGTGTTTACTGATGTCGTATTCTTATTAAGTTAACTATTTTTTAATTTATAAGTACTTAAAGTACTAAAAACATCAGTCATGATATATGATGTATGCCTAACAATATTTCATTTAGAAAAATACTTTTAAAAGTATTTTGTATTTAAATACTATTGAAAGTATTTTGTTGTTACTTTTTAATCAGCGTGTACACATTTCGATATAATGCGCATGCTCAGTGACGTCATTATTTGTTTACATTAGGAGCAAACTAAGAGAGGCTGGACTATAAGTTATATTGTTTATTTTTTGCATTGACAAGAGAAAGTCGTGTGAATGTTTCACACCAGATTTTTAATAAAGGAATCGACTAACTGATATGTTTTTTGTGATTTTCAACAGGAAATGTTATCTCCAAGCGGATGGATAGGATTGCTTAAAACAAAAGGATCGAGACGAGCTACATTTATTGTGATGATTTTGAGCATAATGCAAAGATTTAGTGGAATAAGTACAATGATGTATTACACGAAAAGTACAACATTACCTCATGACGGAATTGGACTAACACCGAAACAATTTCTCATAATGTTTTCATCGTTATTACTGACGTCAAGTATTGTGTGCATGTACATTGTGGAACTGGTGGGAAGAAAACCGCCTTTGTTAGTCTCTAGTACAATCTGTTCCATACTTCAGGGTGTAACTGCTGTGTCTTTTACTCGGATATGTTTACAAAGGATCATGTATCCGATATACAATGGATTCCGTATGCATCTATGTTAATATTCGCTGTTTTTTATGAAGCTGGAATAGGTAAGTTTCAATTATTTTAATTAGTAATTTCAATTGGTTAGTTAATTCAAAAACTCAAAGCAATACTTCAAAATTCATATAACACTGCGCCTTAGAATATATCATCAGAAAATGGAAACTGGAAAATCCGGAAAACATTAAATGCGGAAAAAAACAGAAGAGCCACATCAAAGTGAATTGCCTGGGTTTTGCGGACGATCTGGCACTGCTGGGGGAAGCATGGCAGAGCTACGGAAGCAAATTGCATCGCTAGAGGATTTTGCTGCAAATCTTGGTTTAAAGATCTCATATGAAAAAACCAAATCATGGCTATCGACCCTCTGGTAGTCAGCAAAGTACAAATGAATGACAACTGGGTAGAAATCGTAGAAAACTTTAAGTATCTCGGAGAAACCATAAACCATAACGGAAACGAAAGTTCTGCATGGAGGGAACGTATCAACAAGTTCCTTAAAGCACAGAAATGCGTACGCACTCTGATATGTGAAAGGTCTTTGTTCACCGGCACTAAAATACGGCATTATGGAACTGTTGTGCAACCAAAGGTCACTTATTGCAGCGAAACCCTGACGGGGCTGACTAAGAGAAACAGGATTCGAAAAGTTCAGATGCTGGAAAGAAGGATGCTAAGAACCTGCATTGGAAAAGGAGTGTTCAGAGATGGTATCTGGCTGGTTTTACCAACCAGAGACGTTTACAGAGACATTGAACCTGTAACAGACACAATGCGCAAAAAACGGATCTTTTTCCTTGGACACATCATAAGAACTCCACAAACAAGAATCCTCAGACAACTAATAGAACATATGCAGGACCTTAAGTCGGGGCCGGCTTGGATTCGTGAAGTGAAGAAGGACTTAAGAGCTGAACCTAACATTGGAGGACCTTGAAAAAAATCTGATAACCTGAAAGCGATCAAACATACAAATATCAGGTTCAAAGAAACGGTTAGAAAAATACAGAACCCTAGAGTTTTTTCAGATGCTGAACGGGCTGCTAGATCCCAGAGAAAGAAGAACTACTGGGAGAGGATTAGGAGGAAATTGAGGAACTGATATTTTTGACTAATATTATTTGAAAAACAAAATCTGGTAAAGAAACACCCAAATTTTTTACTTTCTCTTACACATATGAATATATAGAAAGAAAAGTATAGTTTTCATGTCGATTTTAAGAAATCGAGTTTTCACCGGATCTACACGTTTTCAGACCCCCTGAAACCAAAAAACAAGTTTCAGCGATTGCTCTGTGTGAGTGTGTATAGAATGTCCCAAGAACGGAACATCGTACGAACTTGAAACTTAAGTTAGATACCACTAGAGGACCCGACACAAATATTTTCATCAAAATCGGTCAACTGGAAGTAGTAGTTTATTCGTGTAATTTTTAACTTTTTTGCGATTTTCTCAAAAACTGGTCCTACGATTTATTTTAAAAATCACCTTATTTACTAAATTTTGTATGCTCTACGAGATAGGGTAGGCGCCATGTTTGCTAAAATTCTTGGTAAGGCTGTTTTAACTGTAAAAAATTGTTTTTTTAAGAGAACGGCTTTAATATGCATTTTTGCTCAAAAATTCTAATAAAAAATGTAGAGAATTTAAAATCCTACAACTTTTATTTCAAACATTTTTTTCTATAACGCTTAGTTTAGTGGTAATTAGCGATTTTCTGGTTTTTCTCTCACGAAAACGTGTGAAAAATCTATTGTTTTAAGATTTCGGCCTCAGTATGCATTTTACGACAAAGGTGTATATAATCAAATTTATAGGAAATTAACAGATCTACAACTTTTATTTAAAGCATTTTTCTCTACAGAGCCTAGTTTAGCGTAAAATTTTCTGTATTTTTAAGCCAAACTGAGGTCGATTTTTATTTAGCGTCTTTCACTCAAAATAAGGTTATGTTTTTTGAGGTTTGTTTTTTATTTATTTCTAATGTAAGGTTATATTGGTCATTATTTGCATTGGCAAGAGAAAGTTATATGAGTGTTTCACACAAGATTTTTTTTTTTACTTTCATGTATTAGTACAAGATAATTATTTTAATGATACAATATATTGTTTAAAACTTTTATTTTTGTTACAGGTATAATGTCACATACATTACTGGGGGAATTATTTCCAGCGAATGTAAAAAGTAAAGCTGCAGCGTTATCGACAATATGTTTTGCAGTTTCAACATTCCTAATAAATTTCACTTTTCCAATTTTACAAGAAAAATTCGGAGTTGAAGTTATGTTCATCGTATTTTGTGTTAATAATGCATTGGTTGCAATATTTACTGCTTTTTTTGTTGTTGAAACCAAAGGTAAAAGTTTGGGTGAAATTCAAGAGATATTGAATCGATAAATCAACAAGATTATGAGAAGTAAAAGAAATTTTTAATTTTGTGGAAAATGAAACCAGTTTCAAGTATAGAAAGGATTTACTTAAATGAAAAACAAAACCGAACTAATTAATGTTTTAGTGTTTTTTTGAGGTAATTAACTCTTCCTTACCCAGTGAGGCATAGAAGTCACATTGGAGTGAAATAACAGACATAAAAACTTTAATTGTTAGCGAATACTTTTGATTAAAGAGCGCTGGATGTGAAGTATAATAATTTTCTGTACCCTAGCCAGGAATTGAAGCTGAGACCTCCGCTTTGCAGTGTAAGATGCTGACCACTACACGACGGACGCGACCATTAGTTTCTTTTTAAAGGTAATTTTAGTTTTAGGCCTTCGGGCCAGCCCAGTCAGTCAGCTGGTAGTAAGTCGCTATTATTTGTTAAGTAACACCGGTTGGGCAAGCGACTTTGTATGGTGACCAGTTGACAGCCATCCGTGAACAAACTCTACTGGGGGGTCCCTGTTCAAACTCATGCCTTATTCACGTCAAATAATACAGCAAAAGCAGCGATGATCAAATTGGGTAGTTGTCAACAATGTACAGTTCCCGATGACAAATAAAAGCTAAAAAAAAAAAAAAAAAATTTTAGTTTTAAATATTCGTGTTCATTTACTAAAATAAAGTAGCATTTCTTCGAGTTTGTTGAATGTACATACAAGTATATTTTTACTTTCTCTTGCCTATATGAATATATAGGAAGGAAAGTATTGTTTTCATGTCGATTTTTCGAAATCGAGTTTTCACCGGATCTATACGTTTTCAGACCCCCTGAACCCAAAAAACATGTTTTTAGCGATTGGTCTGTGTGTGTGTCTGTGTGTCTGTGTGTGTGTGTGTGTCTGTGTGTGTGTGTGTGTGTGAACAGAATATCTCAAGAACGGAACATCGTACGAACTTGAAACGTGAAACTTAAGTTACATACCACTACCGGACGCGACACGAACATTTTCATCAAAATCGGTCAACCGGAAGTAGTAGTTTATTCGTATAATTTTTCAGTTTTTTGCGATTTTCTCAAAAATTGGTCCTACGATTTTTTTTAAAATCGCCTATTTTACTCAATGTTTTATTCTCTACAAGATAGGGTAGGCGCCATGTTTGCTGAAATTCTCGTGAGGCTGTTTTCACGTAAAAACGTTGTTTTTTTAAGATTTACGGCTTTAATATAAATTTCAGCGCAAAAACTTATATAATAAAAGTTGTAGAGAATTTAAAAACCTACAACTTCTGTTTCAAACATTTATTAATAATGTTAGGTTTATTATTAATCATTTGCATTGGCAAGAGAAAGTTGTGTGAGTGTTTCACACCAGATTTTTTAGACTATAAATAGTGATTTTGTCCATTTTACCAATATTTTTGAATTGTAAACCTTTTTTAAGTCTTAAATAATGCTTTGCTACAAATCTAAGCAAGAGAAAATTGTTTAGGAAGCCTGCACATGATTTTTACTTATTCATATTGATGGGAACTTTGATATCATCTAGCCTAATGTCACATATGTGTCACACTTTTTTGTCACGCCACCAAAAGGCTGAAGGTCTAAAAGTGATTTTATTTCACTTAAATGTCAGTAAAGTGTATGAAACAATGTAAACATATTTGTTTGTGTATAGTTAAAAAATCTGGTGTGAAACACTCACACAACTTTCTCTGGCCAATGCAAATAATTAATAATAAACCTAACATTATTAATAAAATATTAGAAATAAACAAAAACTAACCTCAAAAACATAACCTTATTTTAATCATGAGTGAATGACGCAAAATGAAAATCGAACTCAATTTGGCTTAAACAAAAAGGAAAATCACACTTTCACGCTAAACTAGGCTCTGTAGAGAAATATTCTTTAAATAAAAGTTGTAGATATTTTAATTTTCTATAAATTTTATTATATACACTTTTGTCGTAAAGTGCATACTAAGGCCGGAATCTTAAAAAAATCGATTTTTCACACGTTTTCGTGAGAAAAAAAACAGAAAATCGCTAATTACCGCTAAACTAAGCGTTATGCAAAAATAATGCTTAAAATAAAAGTTGTAGGTATTTAAATTCTCTACAACGTTTATTATATACATTTTTGCTCTAAAATTAATATAAAGCCGTAATCTAAAAAAAAAACACTTTTTTTACGTAAAAACACCCTCGCCAAGAATTTCAGCAAACATGGCGCCTACCCTATCTTTTAAAGAATAAAAAAATTGAGTAAATGAGGCGATTTAAAAAAAAATCGTAGGACCAGTTTTTGAGAAAATCGCAAAAAAGTGAAAATTTATACGAATAAACTACTACTTCCGGTTGACCGATTTTGATGAAACTGTTCGTGTCAGGTCCGGTAGTGGTATGTAAACTTAAGTTTCAAGTTTCAAGTTCGTACGATGTTCCGTTCTTGAGATATTTTGTATACACACACACACACAGACACACACACACACACACACACACAAACACAAACACACACAAACACACACACACACACACACACACACACACAGACCAATCGCTAAAAACATGTTTTTTGGGTTCAGGGGGTCTGAAAACGTATAGATCCGGTGAAAACTCGATTTTGAAAAATCGACATGAAAACATTACTTTCCTTCCTTATATATTCATATAGGCAAGAGAAAGTAAAAATATGGGATTGAAAGGGTTAAATGAAAAATAAAACCGAACTGAGTAATGTTTTAGGGTTTTTTTAAAGGGGTAGTCAACTCAAGAAGATGATTTTTTTAAATTTTGATTGTTTTTTGCATTTATTTGAAGTTTAAAATTTTCTGAATTACAACATTTGTTTACATTGTTTGTACGTTGACAAAAAGTTGTAAAAACATCTGTTTAAAATAAAGCTCACTAGCAAGACCAGTGAAATTATTCCTTCAATTTTTGATTTTTCCGGAAATGTAGTTTTTGCATGATCTACATTCTTGGGAATTAAATGTTTTGGTTAGTATTAAAGATATTTGGATGATGTTTTTTAAAATGTTCATAATTTCTTGCTGTAATTATCTGTGGAATGATTATTACAAAAACCTCTAAAAGGGATTTAGTTAAAAAAATAATTTGTGAATACATAAAATAAATGTTTTTGAAAGTATGGTTGTTCTTCAATAAATTTCTTGTTAGAAAAAATACATACAAGCGCATACAATAAATAATAGAAAGCAATTTTCCGTATTTTGTAGCATAAGAATCATGTTGATATTTTTCTTGGTTCTTGAGATATTTGATTCCCAGTAAAAGCCCGCTTTTCCAACCTAACCCTTAGATTAGGGGCTGTAATTAATTTTTTGGCTTGGTTCAAATGGTATATCATTACTGGTAAATTACTCTTTCATTTAAAATAAATAATGATAAATTATAGCCAGAAGTTTTGATTTTTCATTTTCTGGGTTGACTACCCCTTCAGGTAATTAAAAACTGCAGTGTTCAAGTGGGTGGGTTCAGACTTGTGAAAATTTCCAGCCGGGAATCGAATCCAAGACTTCTGCGTTGTAGGCTAGCGCGCTTAACCACGATGCTACAGAAGCAGCCACCTCCTATATTATTTACAGTTAAAACTTCGATTTCACGGACTAGCCTTTCAAATAAATAAAACTGTTTGAAATTTATACAAAAATCTAAGGACTATTCATTTTTGTGAAGAAAACCCTATGCTTTTTTCCCGAAAGGTTCAGGTTTTTGAAAGTTATGATAAGAATAAGGCTATAAAGAAAACCCAACGTTTACTTTAACGCATTAAAGAAGCATACCTGACATTTTTGCCCATAACAGACAGATGGAGTGTCAAATTATTTACACTCAATTTGTTCGTTTCAGGGCTAAAATAAATAGTTCTGTTTCTTAGCACATGGTCAGCCAATTAAATGACTGAATCATTTAAGAACAGAAGAGGTAGAGGTGTAAAAGACACTAATCAGAGTTATCTCCTCTGAAAGTAATGAATTTCATTGTACATCCAGACCCTGTGGTGAATGAAGTGAAGGTTGTCATTTACAGAGTGGAAAATATGTGCTTTTCAGAGGGCCCGGCATGCTGATAAGCATACTTTTCCATTCAGTGAGGAAGGCAAGGGTAAACCACCTCACTCCTCGTTTTACTTAGTAAAACCTCTAGAGGTTCAAACCAGCCTTTCGGCTGTTGACCTAAACAACAACCTGACATTGTGTTAGTGTGTGTAAACTGAAAAATCTGGTGTGAAACACTCAAACAACTTTCTCTTGCCAATGCAAATAATTAACAATAAACCTAATATTAGTAATAAAACATTAGAAATTAATATAAAACTAACCTCGATAAACAACCTAACTTTAATCATATATGAAAAGACGCAAAATTAAAATCGATCTCAGTTTGCCTTAAAAATACGGAAAATCACTATTTCACGCTAAACTAGGCTCTGTAGAGAAAAATACGTTAAATAAAAGTTGTAGATCTTAAATTTCCTATAAATTTGGTTATATACACATTTGTCGTAAAATGCATACTAAGGCCAAAATCTTAAAAAAAATCGATTTTTCACACGTTTTCGTGAGAAAAAATCAGAAAATCGCTAATTACTGCTAAACTAAGCGTCATACAAAAAAATATTTGAAACAGAAGTTGTAGGGTTTTAAATTATCTACAACTTTTATTATATACATTTTTGCGCTGAAATCCATATTGAAGCCGTAAATCTTAGAAAAACAAATTTTTTACGTAAAAACAGCCTGACCACGAATTTTAGCAAACATGGCGCCTACCCTATCTTGTAGAACATAAAAAAATTAGTAAATCAGAGCGATTTAAAAAAAAATCGTAGGACCAGTTTTTGAGAAATTTGCAAAAAAGTGAAAAATTACACGAATAAACTACTATTTTCGGTTGACCGATTTTGATGAAAATGTTCGTGTCGGGTCCGGTAGTAGTATGCAACTTAACTTTTAAGTTTCAAGTTCGTACGATGTTCCTTTTTTGAGATACTCTGTTCACACACACAGACCAATCGCTAAAACCATGTTTTTGGGTTCAGGAGGTCTGAAAGCGTGTAGATCCGGGTGAAAACTCGATTTCAAAAAATCGACATGAAAACAATACTTTCCTTCCTATATAGGCGAGAGAAAGTAATAAGAACTATTCATTTTTGTGAAGAAAACCGTATGCCTTTCTTCCCAAAGGTTCAGTTTTTTGAAAGTTATGATAAGAATGAGGCTATAAAGAAACCCAATGTTCACTTTAAAACCCTTTGTTACCCGGTGTGGCATAGAAGTCACATTGGAGTGAAATAACAGACATAAAATTTTTAATTGTTACCGACTACGTTTGATTAAAGAGCTCTGTATGTGAAGTGTAATAATTTTCTGTACCCTAGCCAGGAATCGAACCTGAGACCTCCGCTTTGCAGTGTACGATGCTGCCACGGACACGACCATTAGTTTATTTTTAAAGTTAATTTTAGTTTTAAATATTCGTGTTCATTTACTAAAATAAAGTAGTATTTCTTCGAGTATGTTAAATGTACGACGGTTATCCAGAAAATAATCTCCGTTTTGAAATAAAAAGTAAACGAGTGAAGATACAAAAACTTTATTATTATTATTATTATTTACGTTATGGCCTACAAAGGACCGCGATTTCTCAGTTTTTCTTCTGTGCTTTCCTCTTCGCCCAGTACTCTTTCATTTTCTTGGAAAAGTCACGTTTTCGTTCTTCCGACCATTTAGGTCTTGATCTTTTACTGTCCTCTTCCTGGAGCACTAGTTTGAGTTTATGTCTGAGAGGTGTTCTTTGTATGATGTCCGTCTCCGTTATTTGGAGTTTGTTGCAGTCTGTTTTTATCTCTTTGAGCCATCCATCGGGATTTTTCAATTTTTCTTTGTAGTTCAGGATTTGTTTTGAGAGCCTATGCTCGTTCATTCTCACTGTGTGTGCGTAGAAAGCAATTCTTCGTTTCTTCATGATGGATGTGATTTTTTCTGTGTGTTGGTATACTTCTTCATTGCTGCGGAGTCTATATTCTCCTTCTTTGTATTTGGGCCCTAAAATCTTGCGGATGATCCTTCTTTCTTTACATATTAAAACTACACTTTTTCTCTATTTTTCAACATCGTCGCCAAACCGATTCAAGCACTTGTCGTACCTTGGAACAGTCTTTGAAATATCCTCTGCATAACAATCTGCCGCCTGTGAATGTAGCCAACTATTCACGGCGTTTTGAAGCTCTTCGTCATTGGTAACCCGCTGAGATGCAAAAGCCACCGCTTCACGTTTGGGAACAGGTGAAAGTCACTAGGAGCCAAGTCCGGGGTGTATGGGGATGATCGAAAACGTCCCATTTAAACTTGGCCAAAAGCTGCATGACAACGCTCGCCCTCATACAGCTCTAAGAACAAATTAACTTTTGGCCAAGTTTAAATGTGACGTTTTCGATCATCCCCCATACAGTCCGGACTTGGCTCCTAGTGACTTTCACCTGTTCCCGAACATGAAGCGGTGGCTTGCATCTCAGCGGTTCAAGCGGTCTCAAGCTGTAAAAGAGAAAGCGGCACGTGTCCTGAACTGATAGAAGATGACTTCCAGCACTGTTTCCAACAATAGAAAATTCGTATAGAGAAGGAGTGTATATTGATGATGACAATACGTGATTATGTTTAAAATTAAAATAAATTTTTTTACAACGTCAGTCTCGTTATTTAATAGCCACACCTCGTATAAGCAACTGATTTCGTAGTGCCATTATTAATCGTACAAGTAGCAAAAGGCGTTCCAATGGAATGGCAGAACTATTTGTCACCAGTCTATAAAAGAGTGTTGCCTAGTTTACAGACACCATCTAATTACGTTGCCTTAACTGGAATAACGATATAAAGATATAACAAAAAACTGACCTCAATAAACATAACCTAATTTTAATCATGAGTGAAAGACGCAAAAAGAAAATCAACCTCAGTTTAGCTTAAAAATACGGAAAATCGCTCTTTTACGCTAAACTAGGCACTGTACAAAAAAATGCTCTAAATAAAAGTTGTAGATCTTTTAATTTCCTATAAATTTGATTAAACACTTTTGTCGTAAAATGCATACTAGAGCCAAAATCTGAAAAAAATTGATTTTTCACACGTTTTCGTGAGAAAAAAATCAGAAAATTGCTAATTACCGCTAAACTAAGTGTTATGAAAAAAAATGTTTGAAATAAAAGTTGTAGAATTTTAAATTCTCTACGCTTTTTATTATATACATTTTTGGCGCTATAATACATATTAAAGCCGTAATTTAAAAAAACACTTTTTTTACGTGAAAAAAGCCTCACCAAGAATTTCAGCAAACATGGCGCCTACTCTATCTTGTACTATTATCTGAATAAACTACTATTTCCGGTTGACCGATTTTGATGAAAATGTTCGTGTCGGGTCCGGTAGTAGTATGCAACTTAAGTTTCACGTTTCAAGTTCGTACGATGTTCCGTTCTTGAGATATTCTGTTCACACACACACACACACACACACACACACACACACACACACACACACACACGCACGCGCGCGCGCACACACACACGCACACACACACGCACGCGCGCGCGCACGCGCGCACGCATACGCACGCACACGCACGCACCCACGTACGCGCGCGCGCGCGCACACACACACACACACACACACACACACACACACACACACACGCACACACACACACACACACACACACACACAGACCAATCGCTACAAACATGTTTTTTGGGGTCAGGGGTCTGAAAACGTATAGATCCGATGAAGAGTGTATTTGTTAAAATCGACATGAAAACAATACTTACTTTCCTTCCTAAATATTCATATAGGCAAGAGAAAGTAAAATGAATTTTTTTACATCAGTCTCGTTATTTAATAGCCACACCTCGTATAAGCAACTGATTTCGTAGTGCCATTATTAATCGACCCACCGGGTTTGGTCTAGAGGTAAAGTCGTCGCCAAAATCAGCTGTTTAAAAGCTGATTTTTGGAGACGAAGGTTCCTGGTTCAAATCCTAGTAAAGGTAGTTACTTTTATACGGATTTGATTGCTAGATAGTGGTTACCGGTGTACTTTGATGGTTGGGATTCAATTAGCCATACTCTCTCAGGAATGGTCGAACTGGGTCTGTACAAGACTACACAGTCTCATTTACACGTCACACACTGATATCATCCTCATCTCATTGGGTCATGGGGTTGCTTATTGTTCTAAATTGAACAGATTTCAACGTACAGAAATTGAAAAAAAAAAAAATAAGTCAATGTTATTGTAAACAGCTGTTCATCATTGCCAACCGTCAGTTCATAAACAATAAGAAAAATACTTTTTTTTTTTTTTTGTAATCCCTAATGTGTGTACGTTGCAATCTGTTCAATTCAGAACAATAAGCAACCCCATGACCAAATGAGATGAGGATGATATCAGTGTGTGACGTGTAAATGAGACTGTGTAGTCTTGTACAGACCCAGTTCGACCATTCCTGAGAGAGTATGGTTAATTGAACCCCAACCATCAAAGTACACCGGTAACCACTGTCTAGTATTCAAATCCGTATAAAAGTAACTACCTTCACTAAGATTTGAACCAGGAACCGTCGTCTCCGAAAATCAGCTGTTAAACAGCTGATTTTGGCGACGACTTTACCTCTAGACCAACCCGGTGGGTAATAAAAAAAAAAAAAAAAAAACTTGTAACATGATAAAAAACACAGAAAAATACTTGTAACATGATAAAAAAGAAATAATAATTAGATCTTTACCAAAATGGCGCTAAAAGAGTAAAAAGTATTTTATATATTTTCAAAGTGTGGAAGTGAAATTCTAGCAAAACGTCATCTACTAAAATAATTAACAAAAATATTCCTAGTTGTCGTAGAAACGTAATTTTGGTAGCGTTGGAAAGATGGAATTTCAAACTACAATATGAGCCTAAAAAGTGAAAATCGATTTTTTTTTTCATTTTTCCACTACAATTCCTCCTTTTAATTACCTAAATCGCATGCTCACTTGTGTTGCTGGTTGCCTACGTCGGAGTACTCTTAGCGTAAACAGACTCTAAAAAGCTTATAATAAGCTTAATATAAAAATGAATTTTTTTTACAACGTCAGTCTCGTTATTTAATAGCCACACCTCGTATAAGCAACTGATTTCGTAGTGCCATTATTAATCGTACAAGTAGCAAAAGGCGTTCCAATGGAATGGCAGAACCATTTGTCGCCTGTCTATAAAAGAGTGTTGTCTAGTTTACAGACACCATCTAATTACGTTTCCTTAACTGGAATAACGATAAAAAGAAAATAGATTTCGCTACAAACAGACACTGACTGGCTTTCCTTATTTTTATTATTATCTCTTTCTTATTTACTTAGTTTATTTATTCTTTTTTTAAATTTATTTATTCCTATTTATTACTTCCTACTTTCTTACGTTATCATACTCATTGTTTTTCTTTCTCCTTACGCATTTATTAATGCATTGTTTTATCTTTAATGAGGTTTAAGTTTGCTTCTTTTACATTCTCACGGAAATTTATTATCTAGTGAGTTTCATTTGACATTCACTTATATATTTCATGAATTATACACGCTAAATACATTAAGAGATTCCATTATTCGACTTCTTTACCAACACTGTATCTGATAAAGATAAATAAATAGTCTTAGCCGGTCGCATTGGGGTAGTTGGTAATGTACTCGCCTCACATCATGCGGTCCTGGGTTCGAATCCCACCCAGGCACATATTTTCATACGTTAGAAAAAATTATTTCGTCCTCCATTGGTTGGTCTAGAGGTAAAGTCGTCGCAGAGATTCAGCTGTTTAACAGCTGATTTTCGGAGACGAAGGTTCCTCGTTCAAATCCTAGTAAAGATACAGTCCAGCCTCTCTTAGTTTGCTCCTAATGTAAACAAATAATGACGTCACTGAGCATGCGCATTATATAAAAATGAGTACATGCTGATTAAAAAGTAAGAACAAAATACTTTTAAAAGTATTTATATACAAAATACTCTCAAAAGTATTTTTATAAATGAAATTGTTAGGCCTACATCGTATCATGACTGATATTTTAAGTACTTATAATTTAAAAGATAGTTAACTTAATAGGAATACGACATACATAAAGTCGCGGACTCTAGCGAGCACCCTGTAGTAGCTGGCTTTGGTTTGTTGACAGT
Organism: Catonia carolina; assembly: GCA_035578175.1. NCBI lineage: Eukaryota > Metazoa > Arthropoda > Insecta > Hemiptera > Achilidae > Catonia > Catonia carolina. The sequence goes on along the minus strand of JAQMRL010000006.1, from coordinate 3,780,380 downwards.
AGGAGCAAACTAAGAATGGCTGAACTGTTGTTACTTTTATTCGGATTTGAATAGTAGACAGTGGTTACCGGTGTACTTTGATGGTCGGGGTTCAATTAACTATACTCTCTCAGGAATGGTCGACCTGGGTTTGTACAAGACTACCCCTCATTTACACGTCATACACATCACCTCATCTCATTGGGTCATGGGGTTGCTGATTGTTTTCAATTGAACAGATTGCAACGTACACAAATTAGGAAAAAAACATCCTGCGGCTTTTTAAGTTAAGCACTGCGGCTTAAAAATACGGAAAATCACTCTTTTACACTAAACTAGGCTCTGTAGAGAAAAATGCTGTAAATAAAAGTTGTAGATCTTTTTATTTCCTATAAAACTGAACAAAAAAGATTTTATTTCCAACTGAACAAAGAAAGGGTCTCACTGTACTCTCTCTCTGTAATCGGAACTAGTGACTAGGCAAACAATTTGAATAGTAAAATTATAAAATAATCAATTTTGCCACCAACAAATAAAAAAATGTAAAATAATTTTTTGGCACCTTGTGCACATCTACATTTGTAACAATACGTGAATTCTATACAATATAATTACGTAAATAAAATAAAATAAAATTGTAAAGTGAAGAGTGGGAATAATTAAGGGGGTTTTAAGGGAGGAACAAGGGAAGGAAAGGGAGGGCTAAGAATGAGAAAAAATTATTTAACTTGCCTTTTTCTATTCAAATGTCAAATAAGAATTGCAAACAATTTTTTACTGAATCCGTTACACACTGTGTACATTTATATAAAGAGTGTTAAACTTAAAACCGATCGCTTTTTTTTAATCCCTAATGTGTGTAAGTTGCAATTTGTTCAATTTAGAACAATAAGCAACCCCATGACCCAATGAGATGAAAATGATGTGTATGACGTGTTAATGAGGTGTAGTCTTGTATAGACTCAGGTCGACCATTCTTGAGAGAGTATGGTTAATTGAACCCCAACCATCAAAGTACACCGGTGACCGCCGTCTAGCATTCAAATCCGTATAAAAGTAACAACCTTTACTAGGATTTGAACCAGGAACCTTCGTCTCTGAAAATCAGCTGTTAAACAGCTGATTTTGGTGACGACTTTACCTCTAGACCAACCCGGTGGGTAAAACCGAATCGCTATAGACTACTTTTTTACTTTCTCTTGCCCTATATAAATAATAGGAAGGAAAGTATTGTTTTCATAACGATTTTTCGAAATCGAGTTTTCACCGGATATAGTCTACAAGTTGTCAGCGCCCTGAACCCAAAATACATGTTTTTTTTGGGTTCAAGTAGTAGTTTATTTGCACAAATTTCTCAAAAACAGCTTTTAAGATTTTTTTAAAAATCACCTCATTTACTATATTTTTTATGCATGATAGGATAAGTGACATGACGGGGGGGGGGAATAAAAATTTGGTGCTCTTGTGCTAAAATTTGCTTTGTTTTTTTAACATTGCAGGCTTATGCATTCGAGACCAAAAGGAACAAAGCTTAGTTTTTTGTCAATTTACCGATTTTCTGTATATGTTCATCAAAATTAATAAAAATGGGATTTTTTAATATTAAGGCATAAGAATTTTTCAAAATGTAATATTACTATTTTAATTAATTTTTTACTTTCTCTTGTCTATATGAATATACAGGAAGGAAAGTATTGTTTTCATGTCGATTTTTCGAAATCGAGTTTTCACCGGATCTATACGTTTTCAGACCCCCTGAACCCAAAAAACATGTTTTTAGCGATTGGTCTGTGTGTGTGTGTGTGTGTGTGTTTGAACAGAATATCTCAAGAACGGAACATCGTACGAACTTGAAACTTGAAACTTAAGTTACATATCACTACCGGACCCGACACGAACATTTTCATCAAAAATCGGTCAACCGGAAGTAGTAGTTTATTCGTATAACTTTTCACTTTTTTGCGATTTTCTCAAAAACTAGTCCTACGATTTTTTTTAAAATCGCCTGGTTTACTCAATTTTTTATTCTCTACAAGATAGAGTAGGCGCCATGTTTGCTGAAATTCTGCGTGAGGCTGTTTTTACGTAAAAACATTTTCTTTTTAAGATTGCGGCTTTAATATGCATTTTATCGCAAAACGTTATATAATAAAAGTTGTAGAAAATTTAAAAACCTACAAGTTTTATTTCAAACATTTTTTTTTATAACGCTTAGTTTAGCGGTAATTTGCGATTTTCAGTTTTTTTCTCACGAAAACGTGAGAAAAATCGATTTTTTTAACATTTCGGCCTTAGTATGCATTTTACGACAAAAGTGTATTTAATTAAATTTATAGAAAATTAAAAGATCTACAACTTTTATTTACAGCATTTTTCTCTACAGAGCCTAGTTTAGAGAGAAAGAGTGATTTTCCGTATTTCTAAGCCAAACTGAGGTTGATATTCATTTTGCGTCTTTCACTCATGATTAAAATTAGGTTATGTTTATTTCTAATGTTTTATTACTAATGTTAGGTTTATTGTTAATTATTTGCATTGGCAAGAGAAAGTTGTGTGAGTGTTTCACACCAGATTTTTTTTTTTTTTTTTTTAGTACGAGAGAAAACCGAATTTACCGGTACCCAGGTAGGTCTTCACGTGGGGTAAGCGGAGCTCAACCGAAGGCAACTTCCGCCAAAACCTCTCACTTCATTTCTATCGCATCGCGACGAGCCCACGCACGCGCACACACACACACACGCACGCACAAATCGCTAAAAACATGTTTTAGGTTCAGCTCTGAAAACGTGTATATCCGCTGAAAATTCGATATCGAAAAATCGACGTGAAAATAATACTTTCCTTCTTGCATATTCATGCAGGGCAAGAGAAAGTAAAAAATCTGGTGTGAAACACTCACACAACTTTCTCTTGCCAATGCAAATAATTAATAATAAACCTAACATTATTAATAAAATATTAGAAATAAACAAAAACTAACCTCAAAAACATAACCTTATTTTAATCATGAGTGAATGACGCAATATGACAATCGAACTCAGTTCGGCTTAAAAATACGGAAAATCACGCTTTCACGCTAAACTAGGCTCTGTAGAGAAAAATGCTCTAAACAAAAGTTGTAGACCTTCTAATTTTCTATAAATTCAATTATACACACTTTTGTCGTAAAATGCATACTAAGACCGAAATGTTAAAAAAAATCGATTTTTCTCACGTTTTCGTGAGAAAAAAAACAGAAAATCGGTAATTACCGCTAAACTAAGCGTAATACAAAAAATTGTTTGAAATAAAAGTTGTAGAATTTTACATTTTCTACAACTTTTTTATTATATAACGTTTTGCGCTAAAATGCATATTAAAGCCGCAATCTTAAAAAGAAAATGTTTTTACGTAAAAACAGCCTCAAGCAGAATTTCAGCAAACATGGCGCCTACCCTATATTGTAGAGCATAAAAAATGTAGTAAACCAGGCGATTTTTAAAAAAATCGTAGGACTAGTTTTAGGAGATAATCGCAAAAAAGTGAAAAATTATACGAATAAACTACTACTTCCGGTTGACCGATTTTGATGAAAATGTTCGTGTCGGGTCCGGTAGTGATATGTAACTTAAGTTTCAAGTTTCAAGTTCGTACGATGTTCCGTTCTTGAGATATTCTGTTCACACACACACACACACACACACACGCACGCACGCACGCACGCATGCACGCACGCACGCACGCACGCACTCACGCACACACACACACACACACACACACACACACACACACACACACACACACACACACACACACACACACACACACACACACACACACACAGACCAATCGATAAAAACATGTTTTTTGGGTTCAGGGGGTCTGAAAACGTATAGATCTGGTGAAAACTCGATTTCAAAAAATCGACATGAAAACAATACTTTCCTTCCTATATATTCATATAGGCAAGAGAAAGTAAAAACGAAACAAATTAGGTACGCATATATTGAAAATTTTCGAATACTAGTAGGCTATAGCAATTTTAACGTTAGTAACACGACCGGTCCATAAAATTTATTTAACGAACATTTCAGTAGGCCTATTTATTTTTATTTTCCTAGTCCGTAGTGTGATGATTTTAACTTGTCCACCATACACTAAACAGCACTACGTTTAGAATTCCGTACTTAAGTTTAAAACAATACTTAAAGAAAAGAATACATGTATATTTTCCGGAAGTTGACAATATAATAATATATAGTATTGTATTGTATTCATTATGAATACAAAATAATAAAATACAATTAATTAATTTAATGACAGTAATTACAAATGAATTGTATTCCGACGTCTACTGTTGGTTCGTACTGTAATATAAATAGACTACAATAAGCTTCATACGAAACAATGATCAGCTGGTTGAAAGAGATTTTTTTTTTTTTTTTTTTTTTTGACTTTATTTAAGAAAATAAACTACAACTGTGTAAGAAGTTAACACAACCAGCAGTTATAATGTCAATAGTTTTATATAAATGTCTTGATGTCACTTGTGTGAGGTAGTCGCCCAGCGGCAACCCCTCAGGACGATTCACAAAAGGTCTCTATTCCATTGCCTTTTCAGTCTTCTAAGTGGGTTGTGTGGTAGGTGAGGAGCGGACAATGACTGAATTTGTGGATTTGTGTGATAGTGTAGTTTGCTATGAAAACGTCTGTATAGTTTCTTTATTGTTTCGTCCACCGTTTCAATGTTAAGGTCTCTATGTAATGTTTTGTTACTAACGTATGTTGGACAGCCTGTGATGATGCGTAAAGTTTTGTTCTGGAATGTCTGAATACGTTTTATGTTAGATACTTTAGCTGATCCGTAGATCACAGAACCATAGGTCCAAATAGGACGAAGAAGTACCTTGTAACAGTTAAGTTTCTGAGTAATTGGAAGAGGAGATTTATGGTGAATAAGACTGTAGAGAAGTTTTAACCGCGCGTTCAGAGATTGCCTTTTGAGTCTAGTATGTGGATTCCATGTCAGTCTTCTGTCTAGTGTCAGTCCTAAGTATTTCACTGAGGTTTTTTGTGGGATCGGTGTATTGTGTAAATAAACTGGGGGACAAGTTTGTCGTCTGAGAGTAAATGTAATGTGTTGTGATTTTTCAGCATTAAGTTTAATTTTCCAAGTATTACACCAATGTTGTACAGTGTTTATGTGATGTTGAAGATTAAGCGTTACGTCTTCACACCTGGCTTCGCTGGCTAATATTGCTGTGTCATCGGCAAATGTTGCAGTTATAGTTTGTTGTGTGGTAGGAAAATCGGATACGTAGATGGAGTACAAAAGGGGTGACAAAACTGCTCCTTGGGGAACTCCTGCATTTATTGGACGACACGAAGATACAGCAGAACCTTGTTTTACAGAAAAGAAGCGATGTGAAAGAAACGACTTGATTACAAGATAGTACGTAGACGGTAAAATAGATTTCAATTTAAATAAAAGACCGTTATGCCAGACCTTGTCGAAAGCCTGACTGACATCAAGAAAAATTCCAGCCGAATACAATTTCCGTTCTAATGATGACGCTAAAATATCGACAATACGGTGTAATTGGTGAATAGTAGAATGGTTTGACCGAAAGCCAAATTGGATCAGGGATGGCATGTTGTGGAAGAATAGTTAAAAGCCGTTTGTGTAAAATCTTTTCAAATATTTTGGAGCACAGTGGAAGGAGACTAATTGGGCGGTACGATGAAGGAACAGAGGGAGGTTTATTAGGCTTTAAAATCATACGAATTTGCGAATGCTTCCACTGTATAGGGAAGGTTGCTGTACGAAAGATAGAATTAAATAAACATGTTAGAAATACAATACCCTTTCGAGGCAATTCTTTGAGTACTTCGGAGCATATAAGATCATATCCAGGGGCTTTTCCAGTTTTTAAACCGGCTATTTCGCGTTTGATCTCAGAAGGTTTAATCGGATCATGGGGAAGCGAAACCGGCAAAGGTGTGTCTAGGGATTGTAGGACATAACCATCATGTGTGACGTCTGCTAAGTCCTGATGTGGTTGGAATATCTGCTCTAAATGGTCAGCAAAGAGTTCTACTTGCTCTTCGTCTGTGATTCTCCACGGCTCCCCCTCGTTACGTATTGGAACACGCACTTGCGACTGTCGGAGCATAGCTCGTGTTTTCCTCCACAAGCTACCATCCCGACTGGAAAGTTGACTGATTTGTTCATCACGTTTATCATCTCGAAAAAGTTTTAGTTGAGTCTTAAGTAAATTAGTTAATTTAGTAAATATACGTTTGTCAGCAAGCAATCGAGTGTTTTGCCATCTTTTTCTGGCTCGCCGTTTGTCAGTGATAAGATTTTTAATGTATTGTGGGTAAATTGGGTACAATTTCGGAGGTTTACAGATTGAAGAGGTCCATACAGCCTGCTGTACAGTTTCGTTAAAGAATTCTATTGCCTTTTCTATTTCCTCTCCGGTTTTCAGTAAAATAGGTATATTTAACGAAGCGTTTAAAATTTCACGAAAGTTATTCCAATTCGTCTCTCCAGCGACTAAGATTGGGTTGGTTTGGGAGCTGGGTTCTGCCCACAGCGACAGATACACAGGAGAATGGTCAGACGATAAGTCCGGTGTAGACGAAATGTCGTATGGAACGTTCGTTAGGCCTTTTTGGAAGAACAGGTCAAGAAGGTCCGGAATTTTTCTAGGGGAAGTTGGCCAATAAGTGGGAGAATTCGGAGAAATTGCACGTACATTATTCACAGTTATACTACTAAAAAGATTTCTTCCTCGAGAAGTGCTCAATCGAGAGCCCCAATGAACATGTTTGGCATTAAAGTCACCACCGACTAGGAAGCACGAACCAAGTTTAGTAAAGAAGTCAGAAAACATAGCTCGAGAGATAACAAATCGTGGAGGACAATAAACAGAACCGATTGTAATATTTTTATGAAGAGTTTTTACTACGATGCAGGAGAATTGAATGCACGGGGTGGAAATGTTTTGACAGGGATAATGAGTTAAAGATGATTTAATAATTACTGCAACACCACCGTGAGCTGTGTTGTCTGGATGATCCGTTCTGTATGTTGTGTAATCTCGAATGAAGAACCTAGTTCGTGAAGTAAAGTGTGTTTCCGTAATTAAAGCTATGTCAATACGTTTGTCATGCAATGTAAAGTCTAGTTCGTTTCTGTGCTGGGCGAGACCATTTGCGTTCCATAGAAGAACTGACAGGGACCCACAAGTCAGTAAGTTATTTGGCATATGTGTGAGCGAGCGACTGTGTAAGATTAGTTAATTGTGAAAGAAGACTGAAAAGGGGTTGGATGAGTTTATTTAAATTTGTGATTAAACTTACTAAATCAGTTGATGTCTGTGAATGCGACTCGACAGGAGGCCACTGGGACGACTGGTTAGTGTTGATGTCTTCAGTGTTGCTGTATGTTCTTTGTCGTGCTGTAGCTGGTTGTGAAGATTTTTGCCAAGCTGTGTTGTTGATTGTTGTGTTGTTTGGTAGCGGAGGGAAGTCTGTCTGGTTGAATGATGTGGTTGCTGCTGGTTGTGCTGGAGCAGAAGACGCTGTCCTTTGCTGTCGTTGATTGCGCAATGTTTGGTACACCTGACAACCTTTGTAGTTGGCAGGGTGCGTGCCCCGGCAATTAGCGCATCTTGCAGGTGTCGTGCGTGTTTTTGTGCAGATTTTTGAATCATGCGCTTCACCACAACGTACACATCGAAATGGGTGGCGACAGTAGGTTTTGGTGTGAGCGAACGACTGGCATCTTGTACACTGTGGTATACTGCGTTTCTTTCGTGGTTCTTCAATAACAATTCTGTAGCTAAGAAGAGATTTCAGATCAAAAACCTTCTCGTCGTATGTGTCGCTGCTTATTTCTACAAAAAAGAGTGGTAAAGGTGTTCGGATGATTTCTTCTTCTTGTTTGTCATTCACAATTACTTTTCGGCGAGATAGTACATTTGTCACTGTAACAGCAGTGTATCCTAACTGACGAAAAGCTTCTTGGATATCTTCTGTTCTTGCAGAAGGATGTAATCCGCGTATAACAACCTTTGGAAGTCTTCTGTTCTTGCAGAAGGATGTAATCCGCGTATAACAACCTTTGGAAGTTTCTCCGAAGGCAGTTGATATGTATGAAAACTTGCGTTGTGTTGTTCAAGACACCGCACAAATATTCTGTAAGTTGCAGGCGAATTCGGGTAAACGATAACGTTAGAGACGCTGCTTTTTAAAGTAAATGAGTCCTGTCCTCCAACGTCTCTCAGGATTTTTATAAGACAGTTGGCATCTGCTACTCCCTTTAAATATATTGGAGGAACTTTGTCCTCTCGTAGTTCTGTTTCATCCATAGTGTTTGACAGAGGTGAAAATGAGTTAGAAAGACGCACTGTATTGTCAATTTCTTGTCTCTTCTTTAGGCGTGAATCTTGATCACTATTTGAGAGTGGTCTTTTTTTCCCGACCACGGTTTCCCATATTGAATCGCTGCCATTTGGTTCAACATCTAGGTTAGTGTTCTCCGTTGCCATGGCAACCGACGTTGATTGTTGTGGTAATTTAAATGAAATAATGTCTTATTTAAAATAAATATCACACATAATGTCACATCAAACGAAACTATATTAAATAATGAATGTCACAAACAAAAATTACCACCGGTATCTATAAAGAATAAACTATAAATTAAATAACAAATCGGAACGTAAGTTCGCGCACTGTTAGTCGATTAACAAAAATCAGCTGTTTTCAAAAGAGATTTACACACATAATAGTACTACAATCAGTGACTAAATTTAAAAATCTGGTGTGAAACACTCACACAACTTTCTCTTGCCAGTGCAAATAATTAAAAATAAACCTAACATTAGTAATAAAACATAAGAAATAAACAAAACACTAACCTCAATAAACATAACCTAATTTTAATCATGAGTGAAAGACGCAAAATGAAAATCAACCTCAGTTTGGCTTAGAAATACGGAAAATCACTCTTTCACGCTAAACTAGGCTCTGTAGAGAAAAATTTTCTAAATAAAAGTTGCAGATCTTTTAATTTTCTATATATTTGATTATATACGTTCTTATTATAAAATGCATACTAAGGCCGAAATCCTAAAAAAATCGATTTTTCACACGTTTTCGTGAGAAAAAAACGGAAAATTGCTAATTACTGCTAAACTAAGCATTATACAAAAACATTTTTGAAATAAAAGTTGTAGAATTTTAAATTTTCTACAACTTTTATTATATAAATTTTTTCGCTAAATTGCATATTAAGGCCGTAATCTTAAAACAACTTTGTTTTTACGTGAAAACAGTCACCCAGAATTTCAGCAAACATGACGCCTACCCTACCTTGTAGAGAATAAAAAATTGAGTAAACCAGGCGATTTTTAAAAAAATAGTAGGACCAGTTTTAGAGAAAATTGCAAAAAATTGAAAAATTACACGAATTAACTACCACTTCCGGTTGACCGATTTTGATGAAAATGTTCGTGTTCGGTCCGGTAGTGGTATGTAACTTAAGTTTTAAGTTTCAAGTTCGTACGATGTTCCGTTCTTGAGATATTTTGTATACACACACACACACACACACACACCACACACAGACCCACGCACACACAGACCAATCGCTAAAAACATGTTTTTTTGGGTTCAGGGGGTCTGAAAACGTATAGATCCGGTGAAAACTCGATTTCTAAAAACCGACATGAAAACAATACTTTCCTTCCTATATATTCATATAGGCAAGAGAAAGTAAAAATCCATTAGTTACGCCTTTGGTGGGAACTCTTCACTCTCTCTTGAGAATAAGTTGCTGCTTTACAAAATGTTACTAAAATCAGTTTGGTTGTACGGCGTTCAACTTTGGGGAACTACCAGCAGAAGTAACATAGAGATAATTCAAAGGTTCCAAAATAAGGTTTTTCGGGCTATAACAAGGGCACAATGGTTTGCAAGGAATGCAAAAATACAACATTATTGCAACCTTCCTGATGTAATGGACGAGGTCAGGCGTTTTAATAGAAAATATCAGGCAAGACTTGAAAGCCACGAAAACAAATTAGCCATAAATCTTCTAAATAATGCAGAAGAAGTTAGGCGCCTGAAACGTTACCATGTTTTGGACTTGTCTGAAAGAGTTTAAATGTATATAAAATTTTAGTGAAAAGTATTCTATTTTGTAAAATGTAAATATCTTTGTACATAGTAATTTTCTCATTGAACACATGAATAATTGATACAATGAGAGGTACTCAGGGTAATGAGGCCTCAACTTGTGATTTGTAAATTCAAAAGATTTTGCTTATAGTTTGTTTTTAAAAAACTGATTGCAAATAATGTTATTTTGAAAAAAAAAATTTTTAAGAAACGCTATTATTTAACAATGATTCAAATAAAAAATGAACTAAAAATAAAAAATAAAAAAAATTACAAAAAAAATTACAGACATTACTGTTACAAATAAAAGCGTGGCGCATTTTATTGTAAAATATTCGTTGTATAAAAATGCGCCACGCTTTTATTTGTAACAGTAATGTCTGTAATTTTTTTTGTAATTTTTTTTTATTTTTTCTTTTTAGTTCATTTTTTATTTGAATCATTGTTAAATAATAGCGTTTCTTAAAATTTTTTTATTTTTTTTTATAATTGTTTTTCTGTGATTTTTTTTGTAATTTTTTTTTGTAAATGTTTTTTCTTTTTTTCTTTTTAGTTACTTTTTTTAAGTAGTTGTTAAATTTAAGCGTTTTTTAAATTTTTTAAATTTTTTTGAAAAAAAAATTTTTCAAAAATTTTTTTTGAAATTTTTTTGTAATTTTTTTTTACAAACACCTATTGTCATCGAAGATAAACAAGTGTGCAAAGTTTCATTCATATTGATACAGTAGAAGTATTAAAATTTTAAGTTGCAAGATTTGATGGATCCAAGAGTAAGTTAAAAAAAAAAAATTTTTTTTTGTAAATTTTTTTATATGACAGCGTATTGTCATCGAAGATAAACAAGTGTGCAAAGTTTGATTCATATTGATACGGTAGAAGTATTAAAATTTTAAGTTGCAAGATTTTATGGATCCATGAGTAAGTTAAATAAAAGCGTTTAAAAAAAGAAGTTATCTACGAAACGAAACAAAACATCATAATTAAGTTAAGAACTAAACCAAAATTTTCTAAATTCCATTCCGATCGTTTTATTTATTTATTCTTGTTTCTTTTTACTTTCGTGAAACGTCAATTAATTAATTACTAAATTTATTGATACATTAAAATAAATTTGCAAACATTTTTAAAATTATTTAACCGGTAAATTCCATTCAGTCCTGAAGAAGTATTTCTAAATTAGTATTTAACATTAAAAAATCAATAACAATTATGAATGTAAGTTTTTTTCAGTTTGATTATCTGGGAAAAATATTTAGCGAATATAAAGAATTTAAATGAAGAAGACCTGGAATTTCTTTGCCAGTAAATGCAGAGCAGCTTTCCCAGAATTATTATACCACAGCGTTACCGAGACCGTCTCAAAAACGACTTTACATTTTTACTCTCTCTTGCCTATATGAATATATAGGAAGGATAGTATTGTTTTCATGTCGATTTTTAGAAATCGAGTTTTCACCAGATCTACACGTTTTCAGACCTCCTGAACCCAAAAAACATTTTTTAGCGATCGGTCTGTGTGTGTGTGAACAGAATATTTCAAGAACGGAACATCGTACGAACTTGAAACTTGAAACTTAAGTTACATACCACTACAAGGCCCGACACAAACATTTTCATCAAACTAGGTCAACCGGAAATAGTAGTTTATTCGTGTAATTTTTCACTTTTTTGCGATTTTCTCAAAACTGGTGCTACGATTTTTTTAAAAATCGCCTGGTTTACTAAATTTTTTATGCTCTACAAGATAGGATAGGCGCCATGTTTGTTGAAATTCTTAGTAAGGCTGTTTTCACGTAACAAAATTATATTTTAAGATTACGGCTTTAATATGCATTTTAGCGCAAAAGTTTACATAATAAAAGTTGTAGAAAATTTAAAATCCTACAACTTTTATTTACACATTTTTTGTATAACGCTTAGTTTAGCGGTAATTAGCGATTTCCTGTTTTGTTTCTAACGAAAACGCGTGAAAAATCGATATTTTTAAGATTTAGGCTTTAGTATGAATTCTACGACATTAGTGTATATAGTCAAATTTATAAGATCTACAACTTTTATTTAGGGTAGTTTTCTCTACAGAGCCAAGTTTATCGTGAAAGAGTGATTTTCCGTCTTTTTGAGCCAAGCTGAGGTCGATTTTCATTTTGCGTTTCACTCATGATGAAAATTAGGTTATGTTTATTGAGGTTAGTGTTTTGTTCATTTCTAATGTTTTATTAATAATGTTGGGATTATTGTTAATTATTTACATTGGTAAGAGAAAGTTGTGTGAGTGGTTCACACTAGATTTTTTTAGTTTAATTATCTGGGAAAAATATTTAGCGAATATAAAGAATTTAAATGAAGAAGACCTGAAATTTCTTTGCCAGTAAATGCAGAGCAGCTTTTCAAGCATTATACCACAGCGTTACCGAGACTGTCTCAAAAACGGCTTTACATTTTTTATAATAATTTAATAATTTAAGAATTACTATGTTATAAGTCTATATCTTGAAAAAATCTGGTGTGAAACACTCACACAACTTTCTCTTGCCAATGCAAATAATGAACAATATAACCGAACATTAGAAATAAACAAAAAACTAACCTCAAAAATATAACCTAATTTTAATCATGAGTGAAAGACGCAAAATGAAAATCAACCTCACTTTGGCTTTAAAATATGGAAAATCAATCTTACACGCTAAACTAGGCTCTGTAGAGAAAAATTATTAATATAAAAGGTGTAGATCGTTTAATTTCCTATAAATTCTATTATCTACATTTTTGTCGTAAAATGCATACTAAGGCCGAAATCTCAAAAGACCTTAAAATAATCAGCTGTTTAACAGCTGATTTTTGGAGACGAAGGTTCCTGGTTCAAATCCTAGTAAAGGTAGTTACTTTTATACGAATCTGAATACTAGACAGTGGTTACCGGTGTACTTTGATGGTTGGGGTTCAATTAACCAAACTCTCTCAGGAATGGTCGACCTGAGTCTGCACAAGACTACACCTCATTTACACGTCATACATATCATCCTCATCTCATTGGGTCATAGGGTTGCTTAATGTTCTAAATTGAACAGATTGCAACGTACACATATTAGAAATTAGAAAAAAATTAATCGAAAGAAAATAGCGTCAAATAACGCCCATCAAACTGTAACCTAACAAGTAAAATTTAAACAGGTGACAGGTTAGTGTATTTTATTTGTGTAGGTTGGCACTACGTGGGTTTAATCAAACAAACAAACAAACAGAAGCTGTGTAAGTATTTACGATACGAACGGAATATGTTTAAAACAAACAGTCTATGAAAACACAATCTATCTAAACATATACCTAAGTAAGAAGGTGAACACGGTTGAAGGATCGTTTAAGTTTTCCTAATCAGGACTTAATGAGTACTTTTCATGCTTCAATGATTGTCTCTTTAAAGTTTAAATGGAATAGATAATACCTGTTTAAATTTTAAACGTAATGATACATGTTGTAAATTTCAATATCACAAGGTATCTCGTAATAGTCTACAACGAAGAACGCTACAAAAATAATCTTAAATTCAATTCGTGATAATCATAACTAATCAGAATAAAATAATAGATATTTAAATCTCCTTATTACACTATTATTTTGTGCATTGTTACCAATATTTGAAATAAAATACCGTACATCAAAAAATCTTTTAGTACAATATTTTATACTGTGGACAATTCGAACTGGCACAACTCTTGCTCTGCGTTTTATTAAACTGTCATCTACCATTTTTTTTAAATTTTTTAAACTGTCATCTACCATTTTTTTAAGTCAGTCAGTCCGTCCGTCCGACAATCGCATCAAGATGTCAGAACCTACAAGAGATAGCAACAAACGTTTTTCTGATTCGACCGGAAGTTAAGAAATAAAAATCGGGAAACAAAAACAGTTTCGCCGGCCGCATTGGCGCAGTTGGTAACGTGCTCGCCTTTCATCATGCGGTCCTGGGTTCGAATCCCGCTCAGGCATGGCATATTTTCATACGTTACAAAAAATCATTTCATCCTACATCGCATAAAGTTCCACCCCAACGTCGTCGCTAATGACCATTGCAGTTAATGCGACGTTAAATAAATAATAATAATAAAAAAAATAACAGTTTCATTCGATTCCTCTTAGGCGCGGTGCACACTGGAGAAACTTGTTTCATGAAACTGGTTTCATGTAATGGGTTTCGAGAAAACCGTTTCATTGGATTGTGCACACAGAAGCAACGGTTTTCCATCAGTTTCGTGAGAAATAAGAAAAAACCGCAAGTACTGGGTTCACCCGTTGATCAGGGATTGGCAACACAGTTGTTTTGTAGTAGCTCGCGAACTAAGCAAAGATCCTGATAAATTTAAGGATTTTTTCGAATGTCGAAGCCACTTTTTGATCGCTTGTTAGAACTAGTAAATCCTCTAATAAAAAGGAAGACACCAACTGGAGGTTAGCTCTGAATGCCGAGGAAAAATTAACAATTACACTAAGGCAAGTGAAAACAGTTCGATTGTTTCGAAATATTTTTAATAATTTTCAAGTAGTATGTAACAATATGAATTATGTTGATAAGGTATGGTCATTTAAAGTGATGGAAAATCATCTTTCATGTGAAAATTGTACAGACATTGCTGTTTTTCCACTGCTTCAACCAATTTAACTTGAAATATATCGGCCATCGCAGACTGATGAAACGTGAAACTGAAGCAACAGGAAACCGTTTTTACGAATTTCTTGAAACCCGGTTTCTTAAAATCAATGAAACGAAAGTTTCATGAAATGCTGTTTGCACCAACCTGTGTTAATCTTATCTATCTGTTGCAAGCAACTACAGTTTCATGAAACAAGTTCCTCCAGTGTGCACCACGCCTTAAAGAGAAGATAACAAAATTATAGATCTTTAGGCGCGGTGCACACTGGAGAAACTTGTTTCATGAAACTGGTTTTGTGAAACATGAAACTGTAGTTGCTTGCAACAGATAGATAAGATTAACACAGGTTGGTGCAAACAGCGTTTCATGAAACTTTCGTTTCATTGATTTCAAGAAACCGGGTTTCGAGAAATTCGTAAAAACGGTTTCCTGTTGCTTCAGTTTCACGTTTCATCAGTCTGCGATGGTCGATATATTTCAAGTTAAATTGGTTGAAGCAGTGGAAAAACAGCAATGTCTGTACAATTTTCACATGAAAGATGATTTTTCATCACTTTAAATGACCATACCTTATCAACATAGTTCGTATTGTTACATACTACTTGAAAATTATTAAAAATATTTCGAAACAATCGAACTGTTTTCACTTACCTTAGTGTAATTGTTAATTTTTCCTCGGCACTCAGAGCTAACCTCCAGTTGGTGTCCTTCTTTGTTATTAGTGGATTCACTAGTTCTAACAAGTGATCAAAAAGTGGCTTTGACATTCGAAATAAATCCTTAAATTTATCAGGATCTCTGCTTAGTTCGCGAGCTACCACAAAACAACTGTGTTGCCAATCGCTGATCAACGGGTGAACCCAGTACTTGCGTTTCTTTTTTTCTTATTTCTTAGCCACCACCACAACACAAGCACATCATCGTCAGAATCCATCACGAAACTGATGGAAAACCGTTGCTTCTGTGTGCACTATCCAATGAAACGGTTTTCTCGAAACCCATTACATGAAACCAGTTTCATGAAACCAGTTTCATGAAACAAGTTTCTCCAGTGTGCACCGCGCCTTAGTCACGAGATTGCCTTTTGCGTATAGACGGGGAGTGAAGAAGGGGAACAAGGGGATAGCTGTGAAGAAGGGGAGTGAAATTTGACAGTGCTGCCAGCCACAACAGTCTTCTTCTTCATGTAGCATCTCCATTACGAAGGTGTGCTAGCATCATGGCAATCCTGACCTTGGAAACTGTAGCTCTAAATAGGTCGATGGATGACAAATTAAACCACTCTCGCAGGTTCCGTAGCCAGGAGGTTCTTCTTCTTCCAACCGATCGTTTGCCCATAATCTTTCCCTGGATGACAAGATGAAGGATTTCATATTTTGGACCTCTCAAGACATGGCCGAGGTACACCAGCTTTCTCTTCTTGATTTCGATCATCACTTCCATTCCCTTCTGCATCCTCCTTAGGACTTCCATGTTTGTGACTCTCTCTGTCCAAGATATTTTGTGCATCCTTCTGTAAACCCACATCTCAAAGGCCTCAAGTCTTCGTTCACATTGCCTATTGGTAGTCCAGGCCTCTGCACCATAGTACAGCACCGGAAAGATGTAACACCTCAGCACACGAATTCTCAAGTCCAGACTCAGATTGTGGTTGCACAGCATCCTCTTCATTTTCACAAATGCGGCCCGGGCTCTCTCTATGCGGATTTTGATCTCAGTAGAGTAATCAAGGTTACTGTTCACCGTCATACCAAGATAGCTGTACTTTATAACTCTTTCCAACTGCTCTCCCTCCACATACAGGTGTTCGTCATGTGGGACCACATTCTTGGTGATGACCATGCACTTTGTCTTCCTTGTGTTGACCACAACAGTAAGACACTACTACTCGTACATTTCACTACCGTGCAGTTTCTACTTGTAAGCTGTGGTTTATTCCAAGAAAATGTTTTCTTCATAAACCTTAATTACACGTAGCTTAATTAAATGACTTGAAATATTTGATTTATTGTAATTACCAGATACTTTATTCCATTGCAACAAAATTTTCTACGAATGAATCGCCTTTTTTACAATCGCTGTCACCGGCGTCTTCACTATCAGTCTCACTAAACCGTTTCCTTTTTTTAACCAGGTGTCAACAAAACTGTTAAAGAATAGCTTTTTCACGTCTTTAACTTCCTTTTTCATTTTTCGAATTGTGAAAAGAGAAACACAACAGTAGGTAGCCGCTCGCTCATGGCTTTTGTTAAGAGGCAAGGAAAGGGATTTTTGTTTAGCTTCAACTTCACAGCATTTTATTACACTGCATATTAGGTTTCGTTCAGCACTGTGGATAGACTGGCCATGTTTTTGAGAAACTAAACATTTTATTTACAGTAACAAACAGTTATATTCGTACAGTTAACCTAAAAAAGGTTCCGCGATATACTGTAGGCCTATATGCTCTGGGTGTAGTACAAGTTGTTGTGTCTGTTGTACTGAAATTAAAGCAGTTGCGCATGCGTACTGATGCCTTTGCCCCCTTTACCCCTCGTTGCAAACAAGGGCAAACTCGTGACGCACGTGACTATAAACCTTTTTCTTTATTAGAAAAGCTAAGTGGGCTTGATATCTTACAGTAATATTTTCTTTAGAAAACATTTCCACCAGCCCATAAAACGCGTCGTCCCTTCAAAGGGACTTTAAATATATAAAATAATGCTTAGCAACATTCCCCAAATATTTCGATTATAAAAAAATCTTAATTTTCTTTTTTTTAATTAAAATTTTTAGTGTCAATTGAACAAAATCAACAATTATTTTTGAAAAAAAAAATTATGAAACAAATTTCAGTAGTTTTAAAATTTTTTATTATAAATTTAACGGGCATGACCGTTTATAGTTTAACAATTAAAAGATCTTTTTTCGTTTTAACATTTGGAATAATGGTCAATATCGTGACAGATATTCCACTTTATGGATTGATATATTGTAACGGCACACAGTGTTTTGTGAGAAATCTAACTGAGACGATCCCGGAAGTCATATCAGACGAAGAAATTAAATATAACGAAAAAATTTGGTGTGAAACACTCACAAAACTTTCTCTTGCCAATGTAAATAATCAACAATAAACCTAACATTAGTAATAAAACATTAGAAATAAACAAAAAACTAAACTCAAGAAACATAACCTAATTTTAATCATATATTATGAAAGACGGAAAATGAAAATCGATCTCAGTTTGCCTTAAAAATACAAAAAATCACTCTTTCACGCTAAACTAGGCTCTGTAGAGAAAAATTTTCTGAATAAAAGTTGTAGATCTTTTAATAATTGTCTATAAATTCGATTATATACACTTATGTCATAAAATGCACTTTTTTTTTTGTTATCAGTCTCTCGACTGGTTTGATGAGTTCTCCAACCTGTTCTATCTTGCGCAAATAAGTGACAAGCAAGTAAAAATGCATAGTAAGGCGGAAATCTTAAAAAAAATCAATTTTTCACACGTTTTCGTAAGAAAAAAAGAGAAAATCGCTTATTACCGCTAAACTAAGCGTTATACAAAAAAAATAAATAATTTTGATGAAAATATTCGTATCGGGTCCGGTAGTGGTACTATGTAAATTTTTCCGTTCTTGAGATATTCTGTTCACACACACAGACAGACCAATCGCTAAAAACATGTTTTCTGGGTTCAGGAGGTCTGAAAACGTGTACATCCGGTGAAAACTCGATTTCGAAAAATCGACATGAAAACAATACTTTCCTTCCTATATAGTTCATATAGGCAGGAGAAAGTAATAATGCTTAGCAACATTCCCTA